>VBSM01002153.1:49437502-49449127 GCA_008086735.1 Cheirogaleus medius
TTGCTCAGGCTAGTCTTGAACTCCTGGCCTCAAGTGATCCTCCTGCCTTGGCCTTCCAAAGTGCTAAGATTACAGGCGTGAGCCACCGTGCCTGGCCAGAACTCTTCTTTTTATTATGAATATAAGACCCAAGGAGACAGCGCCCAGGGAAAGCATGTGCCATCTCTTTTGCTTCCTGTACACTCCAGGACCCAGGCAGTGCTCGGTCCTCTCCTTCCCACCTCCAGGATCACCACCCGCCGCAGGGCCCGTCTCTGCTCAGGACACAGAGGAACTCCTGCCCCATCCTCCCTCTTATGCATGGGAGGTGTGCAGGTTACTGAGTTCTTTTCTCATTAAACACCTGCATTCTGATTAGCCCTGCTCTGGACTTGCCTTTCTAGCTGTGTTGGGTACAGTTGGGCCTTGCTGAATCACAGGGGTACCTTCTGAGAAATGCATGCTAAGCAGTTTTGTCATTGTGTGAACCTCGTAGATGGTACTAACACAAACTAGATGGTACAGCCCACTACACACCTAGGCTATGTGGGACAGCCTATTGCTCCTAGGCTACAAACCTGTACAGCATGTTGCTGTGCTGAATACCGCAGGCAACTGTAACACAATGGTAAAGACGTCTGTACCTAAACATATCTAAACATAGGAAAGATACAGTAAAAATACGGTATTATAATCTTATGGAACCACCATTGTACACTCGGTCTGTTGTTGACCAAAAAGAGACATCGTTATGCGACACATGACCCTACTTGGATTTGTGGCTTACTCTGTTTTTGCCACCCTCTTCCTAAAACTAAGTCTTAGAGGACTGAACCAAACCAAAGTTGCTTCCCGTCCTTCCTCCAGAGCCCAACACAGTGCCTGGTGGTCTACAACAAATGAAGCTGGATCTTTGGAAGAAGTGGTGGCTTAACCCTGTGGTCCCCAACCCCCAGGCCGCAGCCTGGTACTAGTCCATGGACAGTTAGGAACTGAGCTCCCCCATCTGCCCATCCATGGAAAAATTGTCTTCCATGAAACTTAGGCACGGGACCACACAGCAGGAGGTGAGCAGAAGGCCAGGGCAAGCGAGCGAAGCTTCATTCATCTCTATTTACAGCTGCTACAGCTGCTCCCCGTCGCTGGCATCACCACCTGAGCTCCACCTCCCCCGCCATCCTGTGGAAAAATCATCTGCCATGAAGCTGGTCCCTGGTGCCAAAAAGTTGGGGATCGCTGCCTTAACCTACCATTTCCCGAGCCAGTGTGACCCACAGGCCCCCGGGGGCGATGCCGAGGATGCTGTCCATGTACCCACTCACGGTCTTTAACTGGGAATTAGGCACTTTTCCTAAATGGCTTTGGCGCCCAGGACTCTTGAAATCAGAATGCTTAAAAACAACACCCAAGGCCATGAATATACTTTTGAAAATGCAGTCTCTTACCCCTAAGGAGAAAGTCCCCCAGGAAGCCATTTAAGGCTGCCTCGAGCAGAGAAATGCTAGAAACCAGGCCTTACAGCCCTCTCCCACCCTTCTGAGAGGCTGCAGAATGTACCTCCCACTGCCAGGACCTGCCCTGGGCGCGCCTGCTCTCACGGCTGCCTCTGTGCAGATTTCAACTCCAGTTTCAAGGGGGGCAGCTGACACGAGGACTGGGGACTTTCCGGCCAGCCCACTCGCCTTAGGTTCTTGGCCAGCAGGGCCTGCCGCTGGGGCCATCTCTGTCCAGGGCACTGGCCCCTCCTCCCAGAGCAGATGGGGGTCCGGTTCCCTCCACCTTGGGCTGCTGTCACAGCCACTGCTCTAAAAATGCAAAGTTACAAAACACATTAGGGCTGGTTATTACCTTGCTCTTCCAAAAGGATTCTTCTCTTCAAGTGGCTCTTTGGGACTTTTTAACCACCTCGGTGCGGCGCTCACCGGCCGCGAAGCCTTGCCCACAGCCGGCACTCACAGTCCGCATGGTGGTGTGTGCTGCGCATTCACGCCGGATCCGTTCTGCTCTTGTGTGATGAGGAAAGCGTTAAAGCACTGAAAGCTTGTTTACTGTACAGGCAGCTTTAGGAAAATAACTATAATAACTCCTACTAAGGACTTGTTAAAAGGTCACAGACTCGTAGTAACTTATTAGCTGAACGTACACACTGCAGCTGCAGAGATAAAAGCAAAAGCTTTTGGCTGTCGGCTAGAGTCGACGCTCGGCTGTGCGCGTTCATCTGTGGCTGTCGACTATAGTCGACGCTGGTACTGAAGTGGTTAAGTGTTGTTTACTGGTCATTATCCAACTGACTGAGGAGTGAAAATTTTGAAAAACTTAAAGCAGCCCTGGCTAGGCGTCGTTGCCAACTGAGTGTTGAATATCAAAGGCATTTTAAAAATTCATAAAGCAAGTCAATGGTGAGCAGTGACAGCATTGGTAAAAGTCTGGTTTGTGCAGAATATTTTAAGGAGACATTGTTTAGGACCTAGTATCCTCCTTCAGTGTGGAAATTGATGAATGAAAATTTTATTTGACAAGTAGTTTTTAGGAAGACACTTCTTATGTGAAACAAAGTCAATTTGAATCCAGTTATGTGTGTCTGTCTCTTACATAAAAAGTCCAATGGCAGGAATCCCAGGAGTAAATAGGGCTATGGTCTGAAGGTTTTGTCCCCCCAAAATTTGTATGTTGAAATCTTAACCCCTAAGTAATGATACTATGAGATGGGGCCTTTGGTAGTGATTAGGTCGTAGAGTGGAGCCCTCATGATTAGGATTAGTACCTTATAAAAGAGGCCCCAGAAATCTAGCTAGTCCCTTCTGAAGGGACTGAAGACTCAGCAAGATGGCTCTGTCTAAGAGGAAGCAGGCCCTCACCAGACATTGAATATTCCAGCGTCTTGATCTTGGACTTCCCAGCCTCCAGAACTGTGAGAAATGTTTGTTGTTTCTAAGCCACTCAGTTTATGCTATTTTGTTGTAGCAGCCCAAATGGACTAAGGCGGATAGCAACTCCACCATCATGAGAACCCAGGCTCTACCATTACTAGGTCATGGCTTCCAATCTCCAGCTTTGTGGTAACAAGATGGCTGCTAGTGCTCTAACCATCACCTCCAAATCCCAAGAAGGAGGAAGCAGATGAAGGACAAAAGGAACGAAATTTCCTGTTGAGTTAGCCCCTCACCAACAATACAGGGTCAGTTACCAAGGAAGAATGGGCAAGTGGCTGGTAAGCAACCAGCAATTTCAGTAACAGCTGAGCTGTGAATGGCTGAACAGTTTCAGCCCAAACCACTCAATGGTCATTGTTTTTGCTGCTGGCCCCAAGTGTATCTGCCAGGGTCTCAAAGAAAGTAAAGCTGTCACAGTAAACCAAGGGAGCAGGCCATCGCTCGGGCCTGATGGCTCACTGGTAGCATAACGTCTGTGATCAAAATGGATCCCTGCTAAATGCGAGACAGCCAGGTCCACTTGCAGCCCCAGTGGGCACCAGGAAGGAACCTGCCTTTGCTGTGCACCCACCATTCCTGGCGCGGCCACCCACGACACTCCATGAATCCACAGCAGTCTCTGGAGAGGCAGGAGTGACCTATGCTCTAATCTGTTGCTGAATGAACTGTGACTCCGGAAGTTCAGGCATCTGCCCGAGGTCACGTGGCCAGTGCAAAGGGATCTGGACTTGGAACACGGGGCTTCCTGACCCCAAAGCCCACATCTCCTTCCAGCCCACTGTGCTTGCAGCAGGCCTGGCGGGGCAGGTGCGCAGGGCCAGGGCCTCACTGGGTGGTCTGGCGAGGCAGGGCCCAGCCGGCTCCTGGGAGCTGAGCCCAAGAAGCTTCCTCCATGAGAGATGCTTGCGGCTTTCCCAGCTCCTTGCTAGAACACTTTCTTAGAAGTGTCTTTCCGGGATTGTGGTCGGATATCTTTGGCAGTGTCTGAGCATCTTGACATATCCTCTGGTCACTATCTGGTATCCGGTGGGCATACAGAGGGACGTAGAAAGGGCAGCGTTAGGGTGGAGAAGAGACTCTGGGATCCGTGCCAAGGGGGTGAAGCTGGTTTTCCCAGAGGTGAAGTCAGCTTCATTTCTCTCCATCTCTGTGACCTTTTCCTAGCTGCAGGACAGAGCTGGGAAGCCACAGGTCAGTCAGCTCCCAATTTGTGTGTGTGATGGGGGTGGGGGGTGTGCAGAGAGCTGAGGTTTTCCAGTCTTCTAGAATCCCCTGTGTCTGCTCCTATAGACAGAGGCTCTCTCTGTGTCTCCTCATGGGACTCTGGACAGCTTAACTGGCTAGAATAGTTTCTAGAAGGAGTGCCTCTTCTCAGTCCCCTCCGCAGAGGACCTGCAGAGGGATGTAAAAAGAGAGAAAACTCCCCCTTCCAGGAGGTCAGGATGGGGCAGCTCCATGGATTTGGGAATCTGAGCCACCAGCACATCCGAGAAGGGTCACCATTTCTTAAGCACTAATCTAGACAATTTACATCTATTTTTATAATTCTATTGCGGTGTATTTTATCTATTCCATATTTGGCACAATTCACTCATTTCCAGTGTACAAATCGATGAATTTTTAGTAAATTTACCACATTGTGCAACTGTCACCATAAACCAGTGTTAAAACATTTCCATCAGCCCAGTACAATCCCTCGGGCCCATACGCTGTGAGTCCCCGCTCTCCCTAGGCTGTCTCCCTAGACAGCCACTAATCTGTTCTCTGGCTCTATATAGCTTTGTCTTTTCTGGACACTTCATATCAATGGAATCATGCAATGTGCAGTCTCTTGGGTCTGGCTTCTCTACTTTACATTCGTTTTCCAGGCTCTTCCATGGTGTCCCCTGCATCAGTAGTCTGTTCCTTGCCACGGCTCCACAGTATTGTGCTGGGTGCGTGGATGTACCACAGTTTGTCTATCCATTCACCAGCTGATGGCCCTTTAGGCTGTTTCCAATTTTTGGCTATTATGAATAATGCTACTGAGAACATTTGCATGTAGATAGGTTAAGTCTATTCTTTCTAATCCTCAGGACAATCCTGTGAGATAGGTATTGTCACCCTTGCTTTACAGGTAAGGATGCTGAGGATCAGAGATTCAGTAACTCACCCAAGAGCACATGGCCATCATATTTCAACAGGCCCAGGGAGCATACTTTTTTTCAGATTTTCATGTTTCTGAAACCCAGAAGCATCAATGGCTTGCCATAGCTTATTTGGCAGCATTTCCCCCTTTCTTAGTGGTACATAAAATAATGGTTTGTCTTACAATCAAGGGCGTCTTACATTTGATGAGATATGGTATTAAGTGGCTGGCCTTAGCAGCCTCCCTCATAGTTCACTCTCATGTTAGGTGGTTGCAAGAGACAGAGTCCAACCAAAGGGAAGTTTCCTGGCTCAGTAGCTGGGAAGAATTATGGGAATGGGGCTTTGGATTGGAGGAGAAGCTGCGGGGACCCTGAACGTGGGACTCCGCACTGCTAGGTCTCTGTCCATCTTTCCTCTGTGCCCGTCATTGTGAGCGTGCTCTCTTCCTCCGTCCAGCAACCCCAGCCTAATAGTCCTGGGACTGAGACAACTCAGAATACCGCTGTGCATCAGACGCGGGAAGAATTCTGATTGGCCCTGCTGGGATCACAGGCCTCTCTCTGTCCAATCACTGTGCCTTGGGGGATGGGTTCCACAAGCGTCCAGCCATGGCTGAAGTGCCCTTCCTTGTGGCCAGAAAATCTGTGACCAGCAAGGTGGCAGGAATAAGTGAGCTCCTACCACAGGCCAGAACCGTTGTGTCCTCAGGTCACTATCAAAGGGCATCATTCATTGTCACTGCAGACATGACAGACTAAGGGGGTCTTTAGAGAGAATATCTGAAGTTTATGGTGCATTCATTCTGTTGTAAAGTAATATTCTAAAGTGGTTAATTATACCCCTAAAAATGATGTTGTTTGAAGGACTTAACAAAGCGATGAAATATGCATGTAATATACTAGATGTAATTATGTTTAAACCTCTCATCAAGTAAAGATTTGTTTGCAGACAGTTCTCTCATAGAAACATGAAAAACCTTTTAGGAACTAAACCTGTGAATTTGCCGTGTTGAATTTAAGTCTCAAAGTATTGCCTTATATTTAACTGGCTTTAAACTGTAATATCTCTTCTGCATCCCCCAGAAAGATCTGGCACCTTCTTACCGCCACCCTTTTGCTCGGTTCCCTTAGTCTGAGTTGCCTTTTCCATCTATTCAGATTCTACCTTCAGTTTAATGTCACTGTCTCTGCGGGAGTTTTCCCTAATAGCTCCATCTGGAGGCAGCTTCCCCCTCTGGAGCCGCACAGCCCCCGTGCCGGGACCAGTTATATGGCGTTTACGAGAGAAGATCGTATGGCAGAATAACTTCCTGAGCATTGGTTGGGTTTTCCTCCCCGTGTTTTCATTTTCTCATTTTAGAGAATTACTCTGGCTTTTCCGTGCCTCCGCCTCGGGAAGGTCAAGTCATGGCATTGAGACACGTCCAGTATTATCCAGGAAGAGATTAAGCTGCTATGACAGAGACCCCAAACACAGCCATTCAAGCAAGACAGAAGTTTATTTCTCTCTCATGTACCGATCCCGAGGTGGGCGGCAGTGGCTCTAGACGGGCAAGCTGCTCCGCCCCACGTGGTTATACAGGCACCCAGGTTCCCTTCTCTCTTGTCCCTCCATCTCCTAGGGTGTTGTCCTCATTCCATTTGCGTTCCAGCCTGTGAAAAGGGGAACGAGTTTAGAAAAGCACATGCCCAGTGTTTTCTGGCCAAAGCTTGGAAATAGTGCCCATCACTTCTACTCACATTCCATTGTCTGGAATGACATCATATGGATACATCTGGCTGCAAGGAATGCTGGGAAATGTGGTCTCTAGCAGGAGCCACATTTATCTGATCTAAAACTCTATTACTATAGAAGAAGGGGAGAGGATATTTTGAGGAATAACTAGCAGCTTACTACATTTTCCTTTTTGGCTTTAGTTTTGCCAAAGCTGATGTCATTGAAGAGATTATACTGGGTGCTCCGGGGCACAGGGGAATGTGTGAAGCAGGAAGACCCGGAGGAGAGAGTCTGGGGAGAGAAGAGGTGTCCTGTTCCAGTGATCTATTGCTGCATAAGACACCCCAAAACATATTGGTATTAAACATTGGCAACATCTATCTTGCTCACAAATCTGCTGTTTGGGCAGTGTTTGGTGGAGACAGCTTGTCTCTGCTCCACTTGGTGACAGCCCAGGCATCCTAAAGGCTGGGAGAGCTGAGGGCTCTCAGTCCCAGGTCTGCTTGAGACTGGTTGTTGGCTGGGTCTTCCACTGGACTTGTGGCCAAAACACCTACACACGGCCTTTCTGTGTGGCTGCATGGCTTTCTCACAGCATGGGGCTTGGGTTTCAACAGCAAGCATCCTGAGAACAATTAGAGAGAGAGAGAAAGAGAGCGCCAAGAAGAAGCTTATTGCCTTTTTTAACCTAGCCTCGGAGGTCATGCAGCATCATTTTTGCCATGTTTGCCAAGGATGGCCCATGTTCAAGGGGAAGGGAATTAGACTCCGCTTTTTTCTTTTCTTTCTTTTTTCTTTATAAACGGGGTCTCACTGTGTTGTCCAGGCTGGGGTTCAGTGGCTATTCACAGGCGTGATCCCACTACTGATCAGTGTGGGAGTTTTGACCTGCTCCGTTTCTGACCTGGGTCAGTTCACCCCTCCTTAAGCAACCTGGTGGTCCCCGACTCCTAGGACGTCACCATATTGATGCAGAACTTAGTGCGGACACCCGATCACCATAGCACACTACAGCCCAGAACTGGGCTCAAGCGATCCTCCCATCTCAGCCTCCCAAGTAGCTGGGACTATAGGCACGCACCACCATGTCCAGCTCCTTCCTTCCTTCCTTCCTTCCTTCTTTCCTTCCTTCCTTCCTTTCTTTTTTCTTTCTTTCTTTTTCTTTCTCTCTCTCTCTTTCTTTCTTTTTCTTTCTCTCTCTCCTTCCTTCCTTCCTTCCTTTCTCTCTCTCTCTTTCTTTCTTTCTTCCTTTCTTTCCTGACATGGTCTCACTATATTTGCTCAGGCTGGAGTGCAGCGGCTATTCATAGGCATGATCATAGTGCACTGCAGCTTCCAACTCCTGGGCTCAAGAGATCCTTCTGCCTCAGCCTCCTGAGTAGCTAGGACTATGGGCATGAGCCACTGTGTCCAGCTAATTTTTAAAAAATTTTTTAGAGATGGGATCTCGCTATGTTGCCCAGGCTTGTCTTGAACTCCTGGCCTCAAGTAATCTTCCCACTTCAGCCTCTTGAATAGGTGGGATTACAGGTGTGAGCCACAGCTCCCAGCAGGAATGAGCTGTTGGTACGTGCAATGACATGGATGGGTCTCAAAGGCACTGTATTCAGTGAAAGAACCCACAGAGGGTTGCATACTGTTGGATGATATGACTTGTGGAAAAGGCAAAACATTAGGGGATAGAGAACAAATCAGTGGTTACCAAGGGTTAGAAGTTGGGAGAGTTCATCCACAAAGGGAGAGCATGAGAGAATTTCTTGGGGGGTGCTGGAGCTGTTCTGTGTCCTGACTGTGGTGATGGTTACTTGAATCCATACAAATGTTAAAACTCTCAGAAATCAGAAGTGAACACCCCCTTTTCAAAAAAGTCATTTTTTTACTATATATAAATTCAAAAATAAAATAAAATTATGCTTTTCAACAAATGGTGCTGGAACAGCTGGACGTCTACATGCAAAAAAATAAAATAGACACAGACCTTACACTTGTCACAAAAATTAACTCAAAATGGATTATAGACCTAAATATAAAATGAAAAACTATAAAACTCCTAGGAGATAACATAGGAGAAAATCTAGGTGACCTTGGGTATGGCAATGACTTTTGAGACACAACACCAAAGGCACAATCCATGAAAAAAAATTGATGAGCTGGACTTCATTAAAACTGAAAACTTCTGGTCCAGCCACGAAGGTGGCAAGAAGCCCCTGAAATAGCCCAAGAAGCAGGCCCCGGAGATGGATAAGGAAGACCAGGCGCTCAATTCAAAACAAAAAGAGAACAGAAGAACCTCGAGGAGCTAAAAGTGAAGGCCGAGGGAAAGGGCTCCCTGGCCACACGTGAAATTAAGAAATCTGGCGAAAAGTAACTTTTCCTTGTGCCTGAGGCGATGGTGACATTTGATTTCTACTTAAACATCTGTGTCCTTGCCGTAACATCTTTTGCCACCTATAGCTAAATCGAAGTGTTGTCTTGGAGCCTAGTACCGTATTTCCCCGAAAATAAGACCTACCCATAAAATAAGCCCTAGCAGGATTTCTAAGCATTTGCACAATATAAGCCCTACCCCGAAAATAAGACCTAGTGATGGACGTGGCTACGCAGCGTATCTGCACAACCCATGCATTTCGTTGAGGAGCGGGAAAGAAGACGAGCAGCCCTTCTCATCTGCTCATGAGAGCTCTATGGCTCGACATGAGAGATTGGGGCCAGTGGTTCTAAAGGAAATAGAGTGGCAAGAAATTCAGGATGGAATTCGGGGTTTGGAGAGTTATGATGATGTTCCAGAAGAAGACGACTTAACTATATTTGAATAAATGTAGATTGTTGTGCCATACTTAAAAAAAATAACACATCCCCTGAAAATAAGCCCTAGGGTGTCTTCTTGAGGAAAAATAAATATAAGACCTTGTCTTATTTTTGGGGAAACACAGTATACATTTAAGAATGAACTTTGTTTTTTAAAAAAAAGTCATACGGTGGCTTGTGATCTCTGAGTTTTTCTGATATCTGAGTTTTCACTCAACCATTCCTACCTTAGCTGTGAATTAAAGTAAAACCAGCCTACAAAAAAAAATTGAGAACTTCTACACTGTGAATGACACTGTCAAGAGAATGAAAGAAAATATTTGCAAAAGACTTATCTGATAAAGGACTGTTATTCCAAATAGACAACTCTCAAAATTCAACAACAATAAAACAACTTGTTTAAAAACTGGGCAAACGACCTTTTTAGAGAAGATATACAGATGGAAAATAAGTATATGAAAAGATGTCTAATATTATGTCAGTAGGAAATTGCAAATTAAAACAATGAGATACCACCACACAACTATTAGAATGGCCAAAGCCCAAACACTGAAAACACCAAATATTGGCCAGAATGTAGAGCACCAGAAATTCTCATTTATTGCAAGTGTGAATGTAAAATGGTACAGCCACTTGGGAAGAGAGTGTGGTGGTTTCTTGTAAAACATATTCTTACCATATGATCTAACAATCGTGCTCCTTGGTATTTACCCAAAGGAATTAAAAGCTTATGTCCACACAAAAACCTGTACACAGATGTTTATAGCAGCTTTACTCATAAAGTAAAGTGGCTCATGCCTGTAATCCCAATGACTTGGGAGGCCGAGACAGCAGAATCACTTGAGGCCAGGAGTTCAGACCAGCCTGGGCAACATAGCGAGATCCTTGTTGCTAAAAAACTTTAAAAAAAAAAATTCCCCAAACACGGAGGAAACCAAAGGTGTCCTTTAGTAGATGAATGGATAACTAAACAGCAATGGAACATCAGAAAATGGAATATTACTTCGCAATGAAAGAAATGAGCTATTAGCCAGGTGTGGTGGTTCATGCTTGTAATCCCAGAACATCGGGAGGCCGAAGCGGGAGGATTGCTTGAGTCCAGGAGTTAAGGACCAGTCTGGGCTACACGGCGAGACCTCATCTCTTAAAAAAAAAAAGAAGTGAGGCCGGGCGCGGTGGCTCTCGCCTGTAATCCTAGCACTCTGGGAGGCCGAAGCGGGTGGATCGTTTGAGCTCAGGAGTTCTGAGCCTGAGCAAGAGTGAGACCCTGTCTCTACTAAAAATAGAAAAAAATACTTGGACAGCTAAAAACATATAGAAAATATTAGCCGGGCATGGTGGCGCATGCCTGTAGTCCCAGCTACTCGGGAGGCTGAGGCAGAAGGATCGCTTGAGCCCAGGAGTTTGAGGTTGCTGTGAGCGAGGCTGATGCCACGGCACTCTAGCCCGGGCAACTGAGTGAGACTCTGTCTCAAAAACAAACAAACAAACAAACAAACAAGAAGTGAGCTTTCAAGCCATGAAAAAAATGAAAAAACATGGAGGAAACTGAAATGCATATTACTAAGTGAGAGAAGCCAACCTGAAAAGGACACAGTATGCTATGTGATTGCAACTGTGTGACATTCTAGAAAAGGCGAAGCTGTGAGGACAGTAAAAAGATCGGTAGTTTCCAAGGATTGGGGGAGGAAGGGGTTGATAGAGCACAGAGAATTTTTAAGGCAGTACAAATACTTTGTATGGTAGTGTAATGATGGAGACGTGTCATTATCAATTTATGCAAACCCACAGAGCATACAAGACCAAGCAAGAACCCTAATGTAATCTCTGGACCCAGGAGATAATGATGTGTCAATGTGGGTTCAACTGTTAGGGAACCCTCTGGTGGGAGGTTCTGATAGTGGGAGAGGCGGTAAGCTTGGGGGCATGAGGGTTATGGAACTATCTGTACCTTCCTCTTAATTTTGCTGTGAACCTAAAACTTCTCTTAAAAATAAATCTATTTACATCCGACAAAGGGCTGATAACTAAAATCTATTTAGAACTCAGGAAAATCAGC
>VBSM01002153.1:49464398-49475091 GCA_008086735.1 Cheirogaleus medius
GCCCGGCCTGCGGGCGTCTTGGGCCACGGCGGGGAGGGGTGAGGGCCGCCCCCGCGGGGCCCCGGGCGCGTGGGGGCGGGGAGGAGGACGCGCCGGCCGGTCGCCGCGCCTCAGTGGAAAACACTCCCCGACAGGAAGTTCGCGAATAGGAGCCTGGCGTCCCGCGCCCGCTTTCTGACCGAGCCGCGGCGGCGGCTGGCGGGCGCACCGACGGCTTTCTTCCCGCTTGCGGCCGGGCTCTGCGGCTCAGGCCCGCGTCCGCCCGCGGCCAACTTTGTCGGCTCAGACTCCGGCACGGCCGAGGCGGCCGCCGGTGAGCGGGCTGCGGGCGGGCGGCCCCTCGCAGGTGGCGGTCTCCGGGCTCGCCCTCTTCCTGGGATGCAAGATGGCTGTGTTTTGTCAGCCTCTGAAACAGTGTATGGAATATGCGGTGACCGCACCAGGGCCGGACTGCCAGTCCTAGCAGTTTGTCCTATCCCCAGCGTGGGCCTTGTAGCCCTCAGTGTTCGGAAGGGTTGCTTTGGAAAGGGCAGTTGCAGAATATAGGGTAGTCAGATGTCGCCAGGAGCTTCTGCATGGTGTATAAGAGACTGAAAACCACAGAAATAAATAAAACGTGGTGTGGAGATTATTACATTTACCCATTTTCCAATTCTGAGTAGCATAAGAAACAGACTTTTTGTGGCTCAACTTATCCTTATTACTTGTCAGTTGATTGGCCTTAGAATATCTGAACCGTCCTTAGATGGTATTGACAATGCTCCACAGCTGTGTGAAGGTTTTCAATAGAAGCGTCATGCAGACATCCCATAGGAGAGTGAAGGAGATAAATTTCATAGATGAAGGGCACTAACTACTATTTGTAATCTGAAGACCTCACAAAGCATCTTAGTCATAAACAGTATCCTGAAACAGATATATGGAAATCAGATACGAGGGGAAGGAATGGATTTGTCCAAGGTCACTTTAGCGAGGAACAGACCCAGGAGAAACAAACAAACAAACAAACAAAAAATCCAGGCCTCCTGTTTCATTATTATTTAATGAATGTTAAGTGTCCGTGGTTGCTGTGCAGAACACATGCAGTCTACAATCCTGTCCTAAAAGCACATATGCAAAAAGCCTAGGCTGAGCTGCCAGCAAAGAATTCTTATAATTTGACCCAAGAAGAGTTATTTTGCTTGTTTGTTTTGTTTTCAGGAGACCAAAATACTTATTGTTGGATTTATCCAGGAAGGTTGTTCTACTTTGGTTAAATTCATCACATCTTCAAGAAATGTTAAATGACATGGGTAATGTCCTCTTTGTATGCTGGGTTTTTTCATAGCTCCCACTTCTTGGCTTTAAAAAATTTTTCTAACAGAGAGAAAGAAAAGACCATTTTAGGTGAAATCTTGGATTATTTGAACCAACTCAGCAGTCTGTTTTGTAAAATGGAAGTGATAATGTTTATCTGTGTGATGGTAAGCCACACATTCTTTTTTTTTTTTTTTTGAAACAGAGTCTCACTCTGTTGCCTGGGCTAGAGTGCTGTCAGCCCAGCTCACAGTAACCTCAAACTCCTGGGCTCAAGCGATCCTCGTGCCTCAGCCTCCTGAGTAGCTGGGACTACAGGCGTGCGCCACCATGCCCAGCTAATTTTTTCTATATATTTTAGTTGGCCAATTGATTTCTTTCTATTTTTAGTAGAGATGGGGTCTTGCTCTTGCTCAGGCTGGTCTCAACTCCTGAGCTCAAATGATCTGCCCACCTCTGCCTCCCAGAGTGCTAGGATTGCAAGCGTGAGCCACCACGCCTGGCCCACACATTCTTTTTAGTTGTAGGTTTGAGTACTTAAGCACCTAGAGAGGTGACTGGTTACCCTCCTATTGGCTTCAGGAAGTTCTCTCAGTGAATGGATATTTATTGAGTGCCAGCTCTGTGCTGGGCACAATTCCGGGTACTGGAAATGCAGCAGTGAACAACACAAGCAACATTCTTGCCCTTATGGAGTTTGTGATTTCTGGAAGCATTGCCTTGTGCAGGGAAGTAGCACCTGGAGTGGGGGAAGGCAGGAGGGGCTTTGGAGCCCCAAGAGTTGCAAAAACTTAGGTAAGGGGAGAAGGGGACTGTAGAGTCAAGAAAATGGGGTAGGAGAGCTGCCAGAGCAAGAGGGGATCCTAGAGGGTCCCCAGGGGTCAGTCTGAATTGGCTCTACTAGAACTCTTGAGCTAATAATGGCCTCAACATTTGGAGTTAAAAAAAAAAATGGGGAAGGGGAGGAAAGGCACAAACCCTTATAAGTTAAAGTATTTTTTCCCTAGAATAGAATACTTATGGCCACAAATTTAGATTTGTTTATAAGTAAAAGTGAAAAAAGGTAGAATGGAAAGGATTTTAAAAGCACCACTATTCCTTCCACTTGGCCCCTGTCAGTCAGCTGCCAAGATTACTGCCTCACAGAGAGGAGAAGTTTCTGGCCACTCTCATGCTATCTCCATGCACACTTTATCACATCACCCTTTATCTTTATCACATTGGTTTAAAATCTCCCATTTGTTCACTTGCTTGTTGTCTGTTTCCTCCCTGAAGAATGTAAAGTCTGGGACAGCTATGGTCTTTTTACTAGCCTAACACTGCCTACCTCCCCAAGCCCCAGTTTGGGGCCTTTCTCCATTTGCTGTACTTCCTTATTAGGTGATCTCATCCAGTTCCATGGAAATTATCATACACAAAAGTAGGGAGAACAGTGTAATGAACCCCTGTACCCATCACTCAGCTTCAAAAATGATCGACTAATGACCAATCTTGTGTTCCATCTATACATCTACTTACTCCTCCTACCTCCCCCACTCAAATTATTTTGAAGCAAATCCCAGACTACATCATTTCATTTGTAGATATTTCCATATGTGCCTCTTAAATCTATTAAAATCTACAGATCTTTATTATTTGCACTTTGTTGGGAAATATGGGTCATTTGTCCCAAGGCTCTGGATCCCAACCCTGTTTCTATAACTGTCCCTTCCCTCAGTCTTGCCCAGTAAATGGCACTACCACTTACTCAGCTGCTTAAACCAAAAAGTATATCCTCCTTGAGCCTCCCTTCTGTCCACCCCCATGGCCAGTGCTATTGGTCCTGCCTCTGAAATGCTTCTCATAATAACTTACTCTCGCCTTCCTCCTCACCTCTCATCTGGCCTCCCACAATAACTTCCTATATGACCTTTCTCTTTCCACTTTTGTACCTCTGTGTCCTGTTTGCTTCATAGCATACACAGGTTAGATTTACAGCATGTAAATCAGATTAGGTCACATTCTTGCTTAAATCCTTTCAGTGGCCTCCTGCTGCTCTTGGTTGAACTGCACATGTGTGGGTCCCAGCATGACCTCTTCCCTCCCCTCAGCACTGTGCCACAGACCAGCCACCTCTGGTCCATTCAGTCCTCCCCTGCCTGAGGGTCATTGCTGCACTTGCCCTTTCTGAGGCTTGAACGTTCTCCCAGCTTTTAATAGTCCAGCTCACTATCTTTTAAGGCAACATTTCTCACCTTTCCCATGTCATTTTATTCTTAGAAAAATGATCATGTTTGTAAAATACACTAAGGAATAGTGGAAGGGATTTGGAGTCATCCATATGGAACCTGATTTTAAAATTCATTACAGGCATACCTCATTGCGCTTCACTTTATTGAGCTTCACAGATATTGCCTAGTTTACAAATTAAAGGTTTGTGGCAACTCTGTGTCAAGCAAGTTGTTGATGTCATTTTTTCAACAGCATGTGCTCATTTCCTGTCTTTGTCACATTTTGGTAATTCTCACAATATTTCAAACTTTTCATCATTATTACATCTGTTATGGTGATCTGTGGTCAGTGATCCTTTTTTTATTTTTTGGTTTTTTTTTTGAGATAGGGTCTCACTGTGCAATGGCCTCTTAGTGTTCAAGTGAAAGGAAGAGTCACAAGTCTCTCACTTTAAATCAAAAGCTAGAAATGGGCTGGATGTGGTGGCTCATGCCTGTAATCCCAGCACTTTGGGAGGCCGTGACAGGAGGATCACTTGAGCCCAGGAGTTTGAGGTTGCAGTGAGCTATGATCATGCCACTACACTCTAGCCTGAGTGACAGAGTGAGACCCTGTCTCAAAAATAAATAAAATGAACTGAGCTCCATAATGCTCTGAGGAATCAAAGGCAGTGTGTTTGTGGTCAGCATCTTTGGTTTTTTGTTTAGAAACCCTAGAGTTAACCTATGGTTCCATACCTCAATCTCAGACTTGTTTTTGTTTTTGTTTTTGAGACAGAGTCTCACTCTGTTGCCTGGGCTAGAGTGCCGTGGTGTCAGCTTAGCTCACAGCAACCTCAGACTCCTGGGCTCAAGTGATCCTCCTGCCTCAGCCTCCCAAGTAGCTGGGATTACAGGCATGCACCACCATGCCCAGCTAATATTTTCTATATATTTTTAGTTGGCCAATGAATTTCTTTCTATTTTTTAGTAGAGATGGGGTCTCACTCTTGCTCAGGCTGGTTTCAAACTCCTGACCTTGAGCGATCCACCTGCCTTGGCCTCCCAGAGTGCTAGGATTACAGGCGTGAGCCACCATGCCCGGCCCCCATATATATTTTTAGTTGGCCAATTAATTTCGTTCTATTTTTAGTAGACACGGGGTCTCGCTCTTGCTCAGTAATCTCAGACTTTTTTGAATACTAATCCTAGGGCATACTAGTAGGTGTAACTTGACCATCTGAGGCAAGGAGTTTGAGACCACCCTTGGCAACATAGCAAGAACCTGTCTCTACAAAATATTTAAAAAGAATAACTTAGCCAGATGTGGTGGTTGCATGCCTATAGTCCCCTCTACTTGGGTGGCTGAGGCAGGAAGATCACTTGAGCTACAGGTTACAGTGAGCTATGATGGCACTACAGCCTGAGTGACAGAGCAAGACTCTGTCTCTAAAAAAAAAAGTTAGAAATGATTAAACTTAGAAAGGAAGACATGTCCAAAGCCAAGATAGGCCGAAGGCTAGGCCTCTTGCACCAGTTAGCCAAGTTGTGAATGCAAAGAAAAGTCCTTGAAGAAAATTAAAAGTGCTACTCCAGTGAGCACATGAATGGTAAGAAAGCTAACAGCTTTATTACTGATATGAAAATACATTTGAGTGGTCTGGATAGAAGATCAAACAGGCCACAACATTCTCTTAAGCCAAAGCCTAATCCAGAGCTAGGTGCTAACTTTCTTTAACTCTGTGAAGGCTGAGAGAGGTGAGGAAGCTGCAGAAGAAAAGTTGGAAGCTAGCAGAGGTTGGTTCATGAAGATTAAAGAAAGAAGCCATCACCATAACATAAAAGTGCAAAGTGAAGCAGCAAGAGCTGGTGGAGAAGCTATAGCAAATTATCCAGAAGATCCAGCTAAGATAACTGATGGAGGTGGCTACACTAACCAACAGATTTTCACTGTAGACAAAACAGCTTTCTATTAGAAGAAGATGCCATCTAGGACTCAAATAGGTAGAGTAATCAATGCTTGCATTCCAAGCTTCAAAGTACAGGCCAGTTCTCTTGTTAGAGGGTAATGCAGCTGGTGACTTTAAGTCAGAAGCCAGTGTTCATTTACCATTCTGAAATCCTAGGCCCCTTAAGAATTATGCTAAACCTACTCTGCTTGTGCTCTGTAAATGGAGCAACAAAGCCTAAAGGACAGCACATCTGTTTACAGCATGGTTTACTAAATATTTTAAGCCCACTGTTGAGACCTACTGCTCAGAAGAAAAGATTCTGTCCCAAGTATTACCGCTTGGCCGGGCACGGTGGCTCATGCCTATAATCCTAGCCCTCTGGGAGGCTGAGGCTGGAGGATCGTTCAAGGTCAGGAGTTCAAGACCAACTGTTACTGCTCATTGACAATGCCCCTGGTCATCCAAGAGCTCTTAAGGAAATGTACAAGGAGTCTGGGTTTCTTTTTGGTGGTGGTTGTGTTGTTTTTAGCCTCTTTACATCCATGGATGTGCAAGGAGATTAACATCCATTCTGTAGTCCATGGATCAAGGAGTAATTTCAACTTTCAAGTTATACTATTTTTTTTTTTTTTTTTGAGACGGAGTTTCACTCTGTTGCCCAGGCTAGAGTGAGTGCTGTGGTATCAGCCTAGCTCACAGCAACCTCAAACTCCTGGGCTCAAGTGATCCTACTGCCTCAGCCTCCCAAGTAGCTGGGACTACAGGCATGCGCCACCATGCCCGGCTAATTTTTTCTATATATATTAGTTGTCCAATTAATTTCTTTCTATTTTTAGTAGAGGCGGGGTCTCGCTCTAGCTCAGGCAGGTTTCGAACTCCTGACTTTGAGCGATCCACCCGCCTTGGCCTCCCAGAGTGCTAGGATTACAGGCGTGAGCCACCACGCCCGGCCTCAAGTTATAACTATTTAAGAAATAACATTTTGTAAGGCTATAGCTGCTATAGATAGTGATTCCTCTGATGGATCTGGGCAAAGTATGTTGAAAACCTGGAAAGGATTCACCATTCTAGATGCCATTAAAAACATTTGTGATTCATGAGAGGAGATCAAAATATCAGCATTAACAGGAGTTTGGAAACAGTTGATTCCAAACTTTATGGATTACTTTGAGGGGTTCAAGACTTTAGTGGAGGAAGTAACTGCAGATGTGGAAATAGCAAGAGCAATAGAATTAGAAGTGGAGCCTGAAGATGTGCCTGCATTGCTACAATCTGAATTGCTGTAAACTTTAATGTTTGAGGAGTGCTTGTTATGGATAAGCAAAGAAAGTGGTTTATTGAGATGAAATTTCCTGGTGAAGATGCTGTGAACATTGTTGAAATGACAACAAAGGATTTAGAATATTACATGAACGTAGCTGATAAAACAGCTGGCAGGGTTCTTCAAAAAACTGAAGATTGACTCCAGTTTTGAAAGAAGTTGTACTGTGGTTAAAATGCTATCAAACAGTGTCTTGCATGTTGCAGAGAAATCTTTCATAAAAGGAAGCATCAGTCGATGCAACATACTTCATTGTTGTCTAATTTTAAGAAATTGCCACAGCCACCCCAACTTTCACCAACCACCACCCTCATCAGTCAGCAGCCATCGATGCCAAGGCAAGACACTCCACCAGCAAAAATATTATGACTTGTCGAAGACTCAGATAATTGGTAGCATTTTTTAGCAGTATAGTAATTCTTTATTTTTTTTTGAGACAGTCTCACTCTGTTGCTCTGGCTAGAGTGCCATGGCATCAGCCTAGCTCACAGCAACCTCACACTCCTGGGCTCAAGTGATCCTCCTGCCTCAGCCTCACGAGTAGCTGGGACTACAGGCATGTGCCACCATGCCCGGCTAATTTTTTCTATATATTTTTAGTTGGCCAATTAATTTATTTCTATTTTTAGTAGAGACGGTCTCGCTCTTGCTCAGGCTGGTCTCGAACTCCTGAGCTCAAACGATCTGCCCGCCTCAGCCTCCCAGACTGCTAGGATTATAGTCATGAGCCACCATGTCCAGCCGTAATATAATAATTTTAAATTAAGGTATATACATTGTTTTTTTAGACATAATGATATTGTACTCAATGAACTATAGTATAGTATAAACATAATTTATATATATATATACTAGTTGAAATCATACATTTAAAATTCTTCCTGGCCAGGCATAGTGGCTCAGGCCTGTAATCCCAGCATTTTTGGAGGCCATGGTGGGAAGATCGTTTGAGGCCAGGAGTCTGAGACCAGTCTGGGCAACATAGCAAGACCCTGTCTCTACGAATAACAACAACAAAAAAAATTAGCCAAGTGTGGTGGTGCATGCCTGTAGTCCCAGCTATTAATACTTGGGAGGCTGAGGTCAGAGGATCACTTGAGCCCAAGAGTTTGAAGTTACAGTGAGCTATGATCACACAACTGTATTCCAGCCTGGGTGACAGAGTGAGACCGTGTCTCTAAAATAAATAAACAATAAATAAAATTCTTTTCTTTCTTCATTGATAAACATCTTTAAATTTATTGTGAATGGATTTTGAATTCAATTATACTTTTTAACGATGACGTATTTAATTATGCAGCTCAAATTACACACTGCACATGTGTGCTAAGCAGTCACCCTGTAACTGCCTTGGACACCAGCAAAAAAGGAATATAACTACAAATGGAGAGAGGTACCTGATAAGAGGACCGAAATTCAGGTCTGTACTAGGATTCCTGTTCATCCTTCTAGTCCCCAACTCTGACTGTCTGCCTTTGGGGCTGTATCAATGTTCCTTAGGCACCTGGCACAGCTATTCCTTAGGCTTTTTGGCCATGATAGGCAATGCTCTCTGCTCTGCAGGGCTAAAGCAGGGACCCAGCAGGCAGAATGCCTCCTCGGCTGTGCTGACATCTCACATGGAACAGTGAGTGGTGGGCACCACTCATCTGCCTAGCACTGTGGGGACCAGGGAGCACAGGTTAGGTCCATTCTGTCCAGGAGGCCCTCCAAGGAGCCCAGATGAAGCTGCTTACAACCACGAGCACTGGTCCCTGGAGCTGAGGGGACCCTATGTCCCTGCACCCTGGTAGCCCATAGTGAAGACCACTGGGCTGCTCTGAGGACGCAGCTCCAATGTAACCCTTCAGCCACCCCTGAGTCCCTGTCTTCCCTGGCTCCATCCCATATATTTCCTGTCACATCTGTATGCTTATTCCCTTCATAGCATCTCTCACAAGCTGACATTTTGTTTTGTTGGCTGTTTTGTGTTCTTCTCCACTAGACTATAAACTTACTGAGAGGAGGGACCTTAATGTTTTAGACTCTTCTGTCTCCATCAACCTGGATAGTACCCAGCTCATGCCAACACTTAATAAATGTTTGATGGATGAATAAGCAAAAGTGGCCGTGTTTTGTTGAGTCTTACAATCAATCGTAAGTTGTATTAATACTTCGTTTGCAGGATATTCAAATCTGAAAAGCTATACCTCTTAGAATTAATGAGCTATGGTATGTTTCTCAGTATTTTCATCAGTAAAAGGAAAATGATGATATTTTTCTCATGATGAAGTTGTAAGGATGACATGGGTCCCTTTGACCAGGGCTAACCATGACTATTAATATTCTATTAATTTTGAACACTCATTAAATGAGTAATGGTATCTGTTCTTATCATTCTTCCCTTCTTACCAAGCAACTTTGAGATTGCATTTGGGCTCCCTGTGTAGATCGGAGATGCCCTCCTGGTATCTGAGAGATCTTCCCATTCTGTTTGTAAGTGAACACAAGTGTCTGGTTCTACATAAGTCTTGGTGAACTGGGTTAGTGTGGTCTGCCTTGAGGAGGAGTGCTGAGATTGCAAGGCCCAGAGCCACACCTTGCACCACAGTGAATTCATGCACATAAATGGCACGTGGTGAAGCCCCTTGTTGGATGTTAGAAAAAGAAAGTAAATTCTTTCTTATGTAGCCCCCCTCATTCCTAGCATTTATAAGAATATGAAAAATACCAAGCAAGTTAATTTATCCCATTATATTAAGAACTTTTTCTTTTTAATAAACTATTTTTTCCAATTATATTAAGAACTTTATTTTTTTTTTTGCAAGTCACTTAGGAAACTTTACATATATCAAAATGTTTTTCAGCTGATGAATGCTTTAAAAAAATTTTTTTTATTTCAGCATATTACGGGGGTACAAATGTTTAGGTTACATATATTGCCCTTGCCTCCCCCCCAGCCCAGGTTACCCACCCTACTGCCTCTCTGTCCTCAACAGTAATAATAGCCACCATTTACTGAGTGCAGACGGTGGGCCAGGCAGTGTCCAAAGTATCTTACATGTGTTTAGTCCTTTAACCCTCCTGAAACCTATGAAGCGGATCCTATTGTTATCACTCCTATTTTACAGATGAGAAGGCTGAGGTGTGGAGACTAAGTTACTTGTTCAAGGTCACAAAATAATGAGGATTCAAAGTAGGCAGGCTGGCTCCAGAGTTGCCATCTTTAACCTCTTATTAGTTTTATGATAATAAAACCCAGCAGTGCTCAGCAGCCTGAATAAAAGCAAAGAAAACTCTTTATTCTTGAGGAAAGAACAAAACTATTCTTTCTAGAAGTGTGGTAGTAAAAAAGGAACGATCAGTCTCTAGTTCTAGTGCCTAGCACGGGTTGCCGCGTCCTAATTCACCAAGAAAATTGAGAGAATGAGGTGTGAATCCCACCAACTCCTCCTGTGTACAGACATCTCCCTGGACCACCCCCCTGCCTTCCTCCAGTCTGAGAGCTGGTAGCTGGTCTTCCCTCACTTTAGCTTTTGATCTGGGTCCCTCCTGACTGTTTGGGGGGTTTCCTGATTAGATGTACCCATCAGGGTCCTGGCAGAAGAGTGGTGCTATACTCAAAATGAGCTGCTGAGCACCCAGGGTGTACCTAAGGGAGGTTTCTTTCTTTCTTTCTTTCTTTTTTGGAGACAGAGTCTTGCTCTGTTCCTTGGGTGAGTGCCATGGCATCAGCCTAGCTCACTGCAACCTCAAACTCCTGGGCTCAAGCGATCCTCCTGCCTTAGCCTCCCAAGTAGCTGGGACTACAGGCGCACGCCACCACACCTGGCTAATTTTTCTATTTTTAGTAGAGATGGGATTCTTACTCTTGCTCAGGCTGGTGTCAAACTCCTGAGCTGAAGTGATCCTCCTGCCTCGGCCTCCCAGAGTGCTAGGATTACAGGCATGAGCCA
>VBSM01002153.1:49477990-49489042 GCA_008086735.1 Cheirogaleus medius
GGTTGTTCCTTTTTTTTTTTTTAGACAGGCTCTTGCTCTGTTGTCTGGACTAGAGTGCAGTAGTGGTGTCATCATAGCTCACTGCAACCTTAAATTCCTGAGCTTAAGCAATCCTCCTGCCTCAGCCTCCTGAGTAGTGAGGATTATAGGTGCGTGTGTGCCACCACACCCAGCTAAATGTTTCTATTTTCTTGTAGAGACAGGATATTGCTATGGTGCTCAGGCTGGTCTCAAACTCCTGGCCTCAAGCAGTCCTCCTGGCTTGGCTTCCCAAAGTTCTCAGATTACAGGCGTGAGCTACCTCACCTGATGATGAATTGACATTGTATCATCAAGTTATACTTGCACACTCATTTGTGTTACTATTTGCTTAATGTCTCTTTCTCCCACTTGGTTGTAAGCCCACAAGAACAGAATCCAAGTGTGTTTCTTACTGTTGAATTGACACCACCTGCCATGCTGCTTGACATGTAGGAGAGCCCTCAATATACATTTGTTGTCTGAGTGAATAAAATCTACCTTTACTATTCTAAAGCAGGGACTTCTATTCCTAGAGTTTCCAAAACCAGATATCATTAGTTTTTATTTAAACCACTTTGATTTCTATCAAATCAACAATATCTTGGTCCTTAGGCAGTGGATTCAGGAGGGAACTCGAGAGAAATTTTCATTCTGCCTCATTGTGGAGAACTAGCAACAAGAGCAATCAGCTCAACTTTCTTCTCCCCCTCTCTCTCCCAGTACTGGGGGCACAGGGGCCAGCAATACAGACCAGAGAATATCAAAGCAGAAGTATGTAATGCTTTGGCACCCATAGGCTCACCTGCTGGCATCATAAACATCTAACCCCAGCCCTTAGAGTTTAAAAATAATTTTAAAAAATACAGTGGGTGAACAGATGGCCTCAAGTTCCTGTGCCCACCTGGTCCTGGAGACATGGTGTAGTGCTCAGGTCTACTTTGGGTTACTTGAGCCATGAGGCCCTGCTACTGCAGGCTCGGAGTGGGAATACCTGAAGTTTTGGGTTAAGAGGGTCAAAATGCCTCTGAGCTGTTACCACAGAATCAACGAGCAAATGCCCGAGGCCTTCTCTGGGATACTTCCCCCCTTCTGCTTCAGCTTGTTACAGAGGCTGTGGCTCAATAAACTTCAGATTGGTTGCTTCCATATACAAGGGAGGGCATGACAGGGAAGTGAACTCCTTTCCCGGTGACAGTGCCAGCCAACCTGCTACTCTATATTGAGAACTACACCTTGCTGTGACAAAAGGTCCAAAGAACACAGTCAACTCAGCATCTTTGGCCAGGAATGAAGTTATTGATTCTGAAGGGGTGGGGGAATCTTTGGTCTCATATCATCAACATACTTGTCACCTCAAACTAGACCCAGCTGGGCCCAGTGAGCTCCACTACAGTGAGACTTAGAACCCGCTAGGACCAAGGCGTGCCTAGACAACAGCGTTTGTTTCTCTATAAAACTGGTACTTTTCTTTGGTGGAAAATGAGGAAGTGAGAAGAACGTGACCTTTGGAGTAAGACAGACCTGGGTTCCTCTCCTGGCCTCTGACCTGCTGTTTGTTACTTGAACTTTCTGAGCTTCAGAAAATCTCCATTTTATAGAGTAATAGAATTTGGTGAAAGCATAATTGGATTTCCTCATCTGGATTTGAGGAAAAGTTCTTCTGGGAAAGACAGATATGGTGTGAAGATCAGATCCGGGTGGCGACACGAGTCACCAGGGGCTGCAGGCCCCAGCATGGCCTCGTGGCTGGTAGAGGCCTGCCTCGCTGAGAGTCCGCATGGCTCTGCTCCTGTTAAGGAAGCCACGTGGTGGCTTGGTGTTTGGGAGTGGCCTCCTTCAGTCACTCACTGTGTCACCCTAGCACAGAAAGACTCCAGTCTCGGTCCCACACAGTGTTATTCATGTTAGGAAGGAGAGTGGTTTTCATTTTCAGAGTAACAGGGCCTCCTGGTGATTATGCAGCTCCAAAGCTTCTAATGAAGCTGGCTGTCCCCTGTCCTGAGTTCTTACTTAAGGCTGAAGACACTGCCATCAGAGGTATACGGGGTCTGTTCCCCTTATTGGCTAAACTGGAAAAGCAGAACCTCTTCTCCCTCTCCACATTTGAAAGTACAATTCTGTCCTCTCGCCTACAGAGACTCTCATCAGTCTATGATTTGGCCTCTCAGGAACATTCTCAATGGGCAGAACAGTGGGGTTCTGTGATTCCACCTCTTGCACCACCTTCACACATGTGTAACATTAGGCTGGACAAACACTACCGAAGGAAACATACATTATTCAGGGAATGCAAACTTGTAGGCCCCACGCCCACAGTGTGTGTCATGGACTCACCAAAGGGGCATGTTGCAAATGGCAAGTGGCGTCTTGTTCCAAACTATATGAAGCTGATAATAATGAGGGAAGGTGTCCAAATGACACTTCTCTGGATTCTCCACCTAGGAAAACACAAAGAAATTTTGGTGGTTAGAGTTCAAGCCGATAACTTCTCTATCTAAACTATTCTTTTAGTCCTTTCAAGCTGGTTTTGCAAGGTTTTAAAGAAGTCACCCAGTTGTGGGTGGAGCATTATCTTCTTAGATCTACTCCCAGGGACCTGAAATGCCATCCAAAAATGAGCAAGACATTTTCCCAAGGTCAGGGGCTTCTTTGGGCTACAATTATACTTCACTGTGCGTTAATCACACATGGATTTTTAGTTTAACTTGTAAGCCCTAGCAAGCTGTTGGCAGGCACTTAAAAATATGTGGAATCATAAAATATATAATATTTATCCTTCCTTTGTTTGTTATGATATTTTTGCCCTGGAGCTAAGGTGGCAGGTAGCAGAAGTGTTTTACATATAGTCCATATCTTGTATTGTGTATTCATTCTCAGATTTGGGCTTTGGCAGAGATGCTAAACGCACAGACGCCAATTATTAGGAAACTAAAATCCAGTCATTACTCAGAGATTAAATATTTCAACACAGTGTCTCAAACCATAATTTAAGGCAGTGAGCTTTGTTACTGGGAAAACAAAAACACAGAGAGGCAGACAACTATTTTTGGAGTTGTTCTTATCTTCAATACAATCTACTCTATACGTTATCAACTTGTTTACAATATTTCCAAACTTACAAATCAATCTAAATAAAACATCATATAATGACACATTTGTGAAATGGCCTAAGGAGAAGCAGAGAGGAAGCAGGCAGAAGAGGTGATAAGTACAAGAGAGAGACCACCCCCTCAAAAAAAGGTTAAGAAAGAAGTTAAAGCAATTAAAATCCATGGTCTTTGTATCACATTTTAAGAGGTAGTAGTACAGGCCGGGCGCGGTGGCTCATGCCTGTAATCCTAGCACTCTGGGAGGCCGAAGCGGGCAAATCGCTCAAGGTCAGGAGTTCGAAACCAGCCTGAGCAAGAGCGAGACCCCATCTCTACTACAAATAGAAAGAAATTAGGGGACAACTAAAAATATATAGAAAAAATAGCCGGGCATGGTGGCACATGCCTGTAGTCCCAGCTACTCGGGAGGCTGAGGCAGGAGGATTGCTTGAGCCCAGGAGATTGAGGTAGTTGTGAACTAGGCTGACACCATGGCACTCTAGTCCGGGCAACACAATGAGACTCTGTCTCAAGAAAAAAAAAAAAAAAAAAGAGGTAGTACAGTTAATTTTGCCCTAAATCTACTCTTTGTATTTTGTTATATCTTCCAACCCAAAGTATAATTGCAAGAATATAAATTATACATAGAATAGGTACATATCTTGAGCACATATTAATGAAATTTCTTACTTTATAAATCTCAAAGTTTACCATTTTATATATGACAGGTCATATATAACAGTATCTATCTGTCTATCTGTCTATCCACAATCAGAAAAAATGACTTTCTGAAAGAATTAAGCTTAAAAAGTCCACTTCCCAATACTTAAACATTTTGGTCAACTATCTTGTTATGATTTCATTTGTCTGTTTTTATCCTGCCGTTTTTGCATCATTTAACACATTCTTAATGGTTTTCTAAACAAATTAAATGAGTTAACATAGGTAAAGTGCTTAAAAGTACTATGTAAGTATATACAATTATTATTATAATATAGTATATATAATTATTATATATATTATATAGTATATATAATTAATTATTATTATAATTATTTATTATTTATGACTCTGGAAATTAACAGAGCTAAGAATATTTTGGAAGTGCTGAGAGCATCTTACTATATTTATAATATATCATACTAGGATAATAACAGCATAAGTATTCCAGGGCAATGTAAACTTAAAGTTTAACATAATAAAAATGGTTTTCAAAATACTTTAAATAATTGGGTTAAGAGTTGTTTTTTTTGTTGTTGTATTTTTTTGTTGTTGTTATTGTTGTTTTGCATATGCAGAACATGAATTGGATGGAGAGAATTCTGCTATATTTGGGCCTATCTGCTAAAAGGATTATTTCTATAGCACAGTAGTACTCCAACTTGAGCATGAATCAGAGTCCCCCAGAAGCCTGGTTAAAACTCAGATTGCTGGTTCCCACCCCAGAGTTTCGATTCAACAGGTCTGCACAAGGGCCCGAGAATTCGCATTGCTAACAATTCCTAGTTGATGTTGATGCTGCCAGTGCAGGGACCAATCTGTGAGAGCTACTGCTCTAGCTAAACCATCTCTTCCAAACTAGCCTGCTTCATTTTTTTTTTTCTGCAACCAGTTCCATTCCTTTATTATTTCATGTCAAGCATGAGCTTTAACTGTTCCTATGGGCCGGTTTCTTATCTTTTTTTTTTTGAGACAGAGTCTTACTGTATTGCCTGGGCCAGAGTGCCGTGGTGTCAGCCTAGCTCACAGCAACCTCAACCTCCTGGGCTCCAGCAATCCTCCTGCCTCAGCCTCCTGAGTAGCTGGGACTACAGGTGTGTGCCACCACGCCTGGCTAATCTTTTATATTTTTAGTAGAGACAGGGCCTCACTCTTGCTCAGGCTGGTCTTGAACTACTGAGCTGAAATGATCCTCCCGCCTCAGCCTCCCATAGTGCTAGGATTACAGGCATAAGCCACTGCACCCAGCCCCAGATTCTTATCTTAATTTATTCTGGCATATACTGAGAGTCAAAATCTTGAGAATTTGATATTTAAGGCTCTTCCCTATTTGGTCCTGACTTTCCAATCTTTTCTTCCCTTATTCCCCTGACTCTAGCAATATCAGTATATCTGTCCTCTAAACGAGTCATGCATATTCCTACCACAGTACCTTTACCCATGCCATCCTCCCCTACTGGAATGCATGTGTGTGCACACACACAATGAGTAACCACGGCCCAGTCCAAATCCCTCCTCCTCTATGGACTACCAGCATCCCCGGTGTTCCCTCCTGCTGAAAACCTCTCATTTTCCACTAATCATACTCTGTCATGTAATAATTTTTATATTATTATTCTTTTTATTCATGCTTCTTGTCTCTTCAATAGACTGTAAGCTCCTTGAGGACAGAGACTGTGCTTTAGACAGAACTTTTTTGTACAGCCCACGATTTTGGCCCAGAGCTACGTGCTTAATAGGCACTTTCCTTTTCCCTGCAAATTGGAAGGAAATACTTACTTTTTTCCTAAAGTAAATAAGGGGATGGAACCTGAAGTCTACAGATTTAGAAGAAGCGACAGTGAGAGGGTAATAGAATCGTAATATCTATTTACCTCCAAGCATTGCTACTAGAATAATTAATGTTTATGCAGGTCTTTGGGATCTTCAGATGAAAGGGGCTTTCAAAGAGTCTAGAATTATTGTGATGATTCTTGTGACTCTTTCAAAGCCTCAGGCCCAATTTGACAGCACCCCTCAGGTTTTCTCAGATGGGGAAGAGTCCAGGGCTACTTCTCTGATGGTGGCTAAGAGGTGACTTCTCAAGATTTTCAAGGAAAACAAACTTTAAAATAAGGCTGGAGGTAGTACAAATCCCAGCAAAACAATCTCTCGGGTTCCTGAACAACTGTCAAACCAGCAAGCCAGCTCCTCGTCATCCTCCAGCAGGGAGAGGCTGGACTCCAGAGCTGGTTGTCTGCTGGGTTCTTCTGATAGCATCGCCTCTGTCAGTCTCCCTCCCAGGCTCTCAGGTGCAGGATCATCCTGCAGCTCCCTTGACGAGAACCTTCATGTTCAAGTGTGGCCACTGAAAGTGATTTTTGGTCCGAGTGTACAAATTTTGGCATAAGTTCTGCTGCTTTTCATGAAGCAATATGGATCTCTCTCTCTAGCTCAAGTGATCTCTTTTTTTTATTTTTATTTTTTTGAGACAGAGTCTCGCTCTGTTGCCATGGCTAGAGTGTCGTGGCATCAGCTTAGCGCACAGCAACCTCCAACTCTTGGACTCAAGCAATCCTCCTGTCTCAGCCTCCCAAGTAGCTGGGACTATAAGCACTTGCTGCCACGCCCACCTAATTTTTCTATTTTTAGTAGAAACGGGTCTCACTCTTGCCCAGGCTGATCTCTAACTCCTCCTGAGCTCAAGCAATCCTCCTGCCTCAGCCTCCCAGAGCACTAGGATTGCAGGTGTGAGCCACCGTGCCCGGCCTCAAGTGATTTCTTGATCACCAGTTGTCACCTATTTTAGAGAATATTGCTTCAACATCTAAGTTCAAGTTTTCTCCAGCCTCAATTTTCCTTGAGAACAAGTTTCCTCTCTCTGTTCTCTTTGCTTTCTTCCTGCATCCTTGTTTTGGTTGACTTGGATTGGTACCACTTTACCAATAATTCACTAACCATAAAAAATGTCCTCTCTGAATCTGTAGCTACAATTGCCTACATTAGATGGAAAGAAAAGTGCCCCAATACTTTTGTAGGTTCAGGAAGACATGGATACAGTTGTAATTAAGCAGTAAATCACAAGATGCTGTTAGAACATGCCTCAGATGTGTTGGGAAAAGTTGAATGTCCTCACTTGCCAATAGGAAAGGAAAAAAAAAAAGAAAAGCCCAGCCAAGCTTAACCAGACAGGCCTTATACTCAGTGTGACCATAAAGCCACTCCCAGCTTGTGTTTTCAGGAATGAAGGATCCAATGAACAAAAAGCCAAGGTTATATTACACACGAAATGCTAATTTCCTCCTTAGCAGATCAGGTCAAACCATTTCCTGGTTTGCAAGGGGTAACTTCGGTTAGACTAATTGTGAGATTAGAAGTCCCCAAACCTCTATGACTGGCATGCCAAGAAAGCCTACAATTTAATTAAAATAACAACAAAATCACATAAAAAGACTCCATTCCAGGCCCTCAATTAGAAGATATAGGATTTGAACCTTGATCTGCCATCAATTAACCAAGCACTCTCAGCTCGAGGCACCTTGCTCTGGCCATAGAGGCTGGTTGTTGGTATTGGTCCCTGCACTGAGAACATTACGTGGGCAGCCCTTGATTCCCAACTTGAGGAAAACAAGCAAACAAGTACCAGAGGAGGCCCTGACTCTCAATCTCTAATTGCCCTTTGAGCCCAATTCAGGATACGCTTCCGTGGAAGGAAGTCTCTTTGCTGGGCAAATATATATGATGATGCCTCCTCCCTGAGCCAGTCCCCAGCACACGTGGTAGCTGTGTTAGCAGCCTGCTAAGCTGCAAGAGGAGATGCACTGACCAGAGGGAAAAGAGAATCTATAGTAAATTGTAGTTGTTAACAATAGTATTAATTTAGGTAAAACATAGGCTAAAAAGGCTTTTTGTGCTTTGGACCGGGACCCCCAACCACCACTTGTAACATTGATTTTGTAGGAAAATGCTTCCTGGACTACAAATCCCTCAGTAAATTGCTGACTGTGTGTCCTCATCATAGGATGTGGAAGGGACCTTAGAGATAATACAGGTGAACCCCAGATTTCCTAATGCCTTCTTTTAGGATGCTCCAAGGTATAGGATTAAAGCATGTGTCATAACAGTATTGCTCCTGGGCTGAAACATGTTCTTCAAGTGTGGCCCCCGACCATCTGGCAGCAACAGCATCACTTGGTAACTTAGAGATGCAAATGCTCAGGCCTCACTCCAGAGTCAGAAACTCTGGGGGTGGGAGCCAGAAGTCTGTTTTAACAACTCCTCTGCATGGTGCTGAAGTTTGGGAATCACTGGTCTAGAGGAAAAACATGTTTATAGAGGGAAAATGTTGGAGGGGATCACTTTATTGTCTCCCTTGAATGTGCTTGATATTTGTGTAAGTAGCCATTTTTGTCCCTTCTTTGCAACCCAGTTTTTGTATGTGAAAAGCAGAAATTACTTCATTTTGCCCTTTTCAGCAAGAGCAGGCCAACAAGGTAGTGGCTGAACACTCTCTACCTTTCTTTGATCTCATGATGGAGCCAAGATTCTGCTGAGAAGGTGCTCCTGCCAGCCTGTCCGCCTTGGAGGTCACCAGGCAAGGAACTTCCCTGTACCATTCAGAGGCAGCCAGGCAAGCTGAGGTAAGGGATGTGACAGCTTGGCTACCACCTGACAGGGAAAAAATCTGCTTGTCCGCTCTGGAGTCCTGTCTGGTCCTCCAGGGGAGCCTGCCAGCTTGGGAAACACCTGGTAGGTCCGTCTACATACGGCCAGAAGAGCTGAGGGCTGGGGCCTCGCAAAGTAAGGACAAACATCCTCAAGAACTTTCCATGGGCTGTTACCAGAATAAATGGCAACGCAGGTGGACCCAGACAGCTCTGAGCCCTTTCAGAGAAAGGCATCATACGAAGACTATTCATGGATGGCAATGTGTATTTATTACATGTGGGTGACTTTTTACTGTTTGTCTTTCTGCCTTGTACAAATTGAACTAGGAGTTCTTGAAGAAAGGCAGTCACCTCACTTAATATTATATTGCTAAGATTCAACCATGTTGTTGTATGTATCTATAGTTCATTTATTTTAATTGCAGAATCATATTCCATTGTAAGAATAAAACACAACTTATCCATCCACTCTCCTCTTGATAGGTATTTGGGTTGTTTTGGGGTTTTTGTTACTATGAATAGGAGACAGGATGCTCTTATCTGGAAAAAGATCAGTAAGGAACAACTTATCCTATTGATGACAAAACCTATTGTGAAATATAGTAATTAAAGCAGTGAAATACTGGCCCAGGGATTGGCAAACTGACCAATGGAATAGAATGGAATGGTATGGAACATTTGTGTATATCAGAAGTGGTATTTACAACCAGTAGGGAAAGGAGGGACTGTTCAAGAAATGGAGTTGGATACAATTATTATCCATATGAAGAAGGATGAAATTGGATCCCTACCTCCAACTATAAATAAAAAATCAACACCAAATGGATTAAGACCTTCAATATCAAAACAAAGCACAAAAACTCTAATGACAAAATATAGGTAAATCTCTCAGACCTTGAAATTGGAAAAGACTTCTTAAATAAGACATGAAAATATTGAGCTAAAAAGGAAAGACTGATAAATTTGACTATATTAAAAGTAAGAGCATTTGGTTGCCCATAGATTTTATGTAAACAAATCTCCAGGACCACAAATTACTCTGCTGCTCTTAACCACTCCCCAGTGATAAACTCTTTATAACTTGAGATTAGATTGAAATATAAATAAAATTGCAGCTGACTCCATACTTACAGAGAACTATTCTTTCCCCCAAATTGCAATAATATTATTGGAGCCAAATCACCTTCTTCACTTGACCTGGTTCACCTTAAACAAGTGTTTTCCTCTGGCTTCCTGATTCCTCTTTCCCTCCCACACAGAACATGAACATCATCAGAGCCTTTGCAGGCTGGAAGCGGTGATGGGAGAGACAGGTTAAATTTTGCTGAATTAAACAGGAAGGCATGGATGACCAGGTGAGTAAATAAGCACAGGCAGTCAGCACAGCCGAAGCACAGAGCGCACTGGGGAGCCCAGGTGAGGATAAAGACACAGCATTAGGCAGGGGCCAGTCTGGGTGTTTGACTTTCCTCTGGGAGCTACAGGCTGCCACTGAAGAGTTTTAAGCAGGAGAGTGACATAAGTAAGTTGGTTTCGGGGAGATCACTCTGGTGGCAGTGTGGAGCATGGATGGAAGGGTTTGAGGATGGTGGCAGGGAGTTCATGCAGGCCTGAGAGCATGATGGCCGAAACAAGTGGCAGCATCGGGGGAGGAAGTGCTAGGTGAGAGGATGTGGACACTGATTAGATAGATGTGGGGATGACAAAGGCTGGGGATCTGGGATAACTCTCAATTTTACAAATTGATGCCCAGGTAGACAGATGGTGGTACCACCCACTGAGTTTGGGAATACAAAAGGTAAAGCAAGTTTAAGGGGAAAAATAATTAATTTTTTTTTTTTTGAGACAGAGTCTTTTGTGTCACTCATGCCAGAGTGCAGTGGTGTCATCATCATAGCTCACTGCCACCTCGAATTCCTGGGCTCGAAGCAATCCTCCCACCTCAGCCTCCTTAGTAGCTGGAACTCCAGTCACGTGCCACCACATCTGGCTAATTTTTAAATTTTCTGTAGAGGTGGGGTCTTGCTATGTTGCCCAGGCTGGTATGGCCTCAAGCAATCCTCCTGGCCTCAAGCAATCCTCCTGCCTTGGCCTCCCAAAGTGCTGGGATTACAGTGTGAGCTACCGAACCTGTCATTCTTGAGATATATATGGGACATCCAGGTGGAAGAGAGCTGAGAAAGAGGCCCACTGTGGCATGCCAAGAAGCCATGCGTGGAAAGCGGCAGGGTGAGCCCAGAGAAACCTCTGAAGAACCTGGCGAAGAGGGAAAGGAACTAGAGCGGAAGTGACAGAAGGCACAAGGTTGAAGGGGGTTTTTAAGTTTAAAATGAAACATAAATATGTAGCCAGACTATGAAAAAGATGCCGGCAGAATTGGAATATCTGAAAATATCTAATGGAGGAATCCCATCTTCATGTGTTACATCTTATGGTTGCCGACGTTTCAAAGGAAAGGTAATGGTATTTCCAGGAAGCCACTCCTACACTAAGACAAATCCTAGACAGTGTTGAAATTATAACATAGTCCCTCTTGCCTCATTAACAGCAAATGATGACTTTTTTTTTTTTTTTTT
>VBSM01002153.1:49519343-49532537 GCA_008086735.1 Cheirogaleus medius
TCGGCCTCCCAGAGTGCTAGGATTACAGGCATGAGCCACCACGCCCGGCCCCGTTTTATTTCTTTAGGTGCCCTGAGCACTGGCTCATTGACACAGCTGTGAAGCCTGGTCACATTAACTGGGGCCTACAGGCAGTTCTGCCAGTGTCCTGTGTGGGGTCAGAATGACACTTGCTTTAGGCAAGAGTAGAGGCAGGTCTGAAGGGATTGTACCCGTGAGTCCCTGTGCTGGGACCTTCTCCAACCCCAGCTGCTCAGTGGGTGGCAGGGCTGTGTCTGTCCAGGGCCTCAAACTGCAAAGGCAGGAAAATCTGAAATCTCCTGCTCTCTGGGACGCTAATGAGTGTCCCAGTTAGCATTAGCATTAGCAGTACCGGCCCAGCCACACTTAACTGTCCTGTACGCTGTTTACTTAACCCCAGCTCCTTAAGGGTGGGGCTGGTCTTCGTTTCCCAGCTCTGGGTGTCTGATGATGGCTAGCGTTCAGTCAATGTGGATTGAATGAAGAACCCTGGATGGGATTAGCCAGCTACCCAGATGTAGCCCATCTACTGGGATTAGGAGATTGTTTACCATGAGATTAAGGTGCTGGAGTGCAGCCTAGGCTGATCAGGGGCCTGGGTTCAAATGCCAGTGGGAGCCCTCGTGCACTGACGTGATGGACTAGAAGATCTTGGATGAAATTAGTGTTGTTTTGGCCTCAGTTTCTCTTCTGAAAGGCCCCCATGGTTTTGAAGGCAGAAATAGAATGTAAGTGACAGCAAGGCGTCCCAGGTGGATGTAAATTATGCATGCTGAGCCTTTGAACTGGGATGGGGAGACACAGGGTCCCTCATGCTCTTTAGCCTTCTGAGAAAGGTGACTTGACTTGGGGCACGGGGTTGCTGTTCTTCCCTTCCTCGCAGATGGCTTTCCTGAAGGCGGCTCTGCTCTTCACACCCAGGGTCAGCCTCCGGAGGCGGGAAGCCCAGTGCAGAGACCACTAGGGAGCTGCCTGGGAATGTCTCACACTGGGCTGGGGCCAGACTCTAAGAAGTTTGGAACCTGCAGCCTCAAGGCCACGTGTGGCCTTCCAGATCCCCAAGTGTGTCTCCTCTACCAAATCCAAACTTCACAGAACAAATTCCTTAATCTTACCTGTAAAATCTGGATGCAGTTAAAAGGCCACACTCAAGGGTCCAGACGGCCACATGTGGCCGGCCCCATGGCCACAGGTTCCCACCCCAAATCTAAACTCCCCTCCCACCTTCAACAAATTAAGAGGAAGCCACCGCGATGTGGCAAAGTTAAAGGAAGGAGCTGGGTGCAAGGGAGCAAGGTCCCCACTCCGCTGCTGTCTCCGTTGGCCACGCCTCCTTTATGAACCCCCTTCCTCTCCCGACCTGGTTTTCTTGCAGTCCCTGCATGCTCCCAGGCCCTGCTGGAGCCTCTGCCCTCCCTAGGGCTGGGAGGGGTCCCTGAGGCACTCACCTCGGATGCAAAATGTAAGGGGCACCAAAAAACTTAGTAATCAAGATAAATAAGATTTTTAATAAGTCAAAATTGTTGTCAAAAAGTCCATGATGAGCAAAATATCAAAATTTGAAATAAAGACAGAATCAGTCTCTCTCTCTGTGACATTTGTTTTTGTGATACCAAATATCACTCCTATTTGAGGCCTCCCAAATTTCTCTTTCTAGCCTCGACGACCTCCCTTGAGCAAAAGTTGTGGGTCCGCAGCTGCCTTCGAAATCCCCACAGAGAGGTCCCTTGGTGAGGAACTGAGGCCCCGCAGGCAGCCGTGGGGTGAATGCTGGAAGCAGGTCCTTGGCCCCAGGTGGGCCTCCGGCTGACTGCCGCCCAGACCCGCATCTTGACCGCAACCTCACAGGAGACCCTGAGCCGGAACCCAGCAGCTCAACTGCTCCTGGATTCTTGATCCACAGAAACTGTGAGACAAGAAACGCTTGGTGTTTAAGCCACTTGAGATAATTTGTTACACAGCAATCTCTCTCTCTCTCTGGAGAGATTTTGGTGGACCTCTCCAAGGGGCTTTGTGAGTGTCCTTCTCCTCCTGTGCTATCTATATCATCCAATGGCATCAGTCCCCATGGCTTCAGGTGCCTCCTGTGTGCTGTGCTGATGTTGCCAAGGGCTGTGGTTCCTCGGACCCAAACATCTTCCCAGAGTTTCCAACCACGTCTTCTCCCACCAGGGTTCCCATAGTCTCCTCCTGACCCAGACAGAACCTGATGTCTTTGCCCTCGAAACCTGGACCCTGTCCTGTTATGGGAAGCAATCCAGGGACCTGGGAGTCTCCTCCACATCTGTCCAGCCCTTGGTCACTACAGACCCAACCCTGGGACTGCTCATGCCTTCATCCCGTTTGCTACTGCCATGGCTCAGGTCCCATCATTTTTCTTCTGCGTGACCACCACGGCCACTGCCTCCTGGCCTCCCTTCCTCCATTCCCCACAAGCATGCCGAGTGCACTTGCGAACCATGACTCTGCCCCAGAGATCCCGCTGCCTTCAGAATAAAGTGGAAACTGCTGATCTCGTCCCCCCAGCCCCTACCTCTAATGGCCACTCATAGACCCCACCACGACCTCCTCGGCCCCCTGCACAGAGGCTTGCAGACCCAGCTACTGCAGGCCCGAGGAGGGCACTCAGCCAGGCCATGGCTCCCCCGCTGGGATGCCCGAACAAGTCAGCCCTGCCTTCCTTCCTCCCGGGTGAAGTCAGCCTCAGGCCTTTGCTGCATGGTCCTTAACTGAGCGAGCACGAGTGACCTGCTGAAGATTGCTGTAGTTATGCTAGCTACCAACTTGTAGGAAAAGGAAGTCACCGCGGCGAGAGCTGCCATGCACATGGCCTCCTCACAGTCCCCAGACTGCCTTGCAGAGGTCACCCACCAGCCAGCGGGAGCCTCCCTTCTTCAAGCACCCTTCAAGGTTTTTTGGTGAAGTTTCTGGGACCCAATGGAGGCTTCTCTGGGCCCTGGGACAGGCAGGCCCTCCTTCGTGTGGAGAAGGCTTCCTCAGGAAAGAGCGACGGGCCGCACAGCCTGCGGTCAGTGGCCACGGGGGAGCCCAGCAGCTGCCCGGGGAGGAGGGGTCTGGGCGAGGTTCGGGTGTCTCTTCTGCTCACAGCCCCTGCGGGCCTCCCAGTGGGTGAGGCTGAAGCGCACGCGGCCCTGGACGTTTCAGCCAGCGCTTGACTGGACAGGCTTTCACAGTGGAGACTCCCCAGTCTGTCTTCTCCAAAGCAGCAGGCAAGGACTTAGGTCGGTCTTCTTTGAAGAACTGAGCCGACAGCAAACACATATTATTTGGGAACATAAAATCCTTAAAAATTATAACTTGTATTCTCAGAATGATTTCAGAACAAGAAAAAGGATTTGGAAATTACAATATGATTTATCAAATTACAAACCCAACTTTCACAGCCAAGAAGAGACGACACTACTAAATGTAATGTAGTGTGTTTAATGGTATCTTGGAACAAAAAAGTGGACATTAGGTAAAAATTAATGAAATCTGAATAAAGGATGGATTTTTAAAGCAATATTGCCTCATTGGTTATAACAAAGCTGCCATACTGATGTAAGATGTTAATATTAATAATAAGGTAAACCCGTGGGATACACAGGAACTGTCTGAACTATCTTTGGACTTTTTCTGTAAATATGAAACTGCTCTAAAATAAAAAGGTTATTTTAAAAAAACAGCAACAGAAGGGCTAGGCTATAAAGACATAAATATTTCAGAATGTGGAGACCAGGGCAGAGAGAAAAATACATAAAGGAAAGAGGAAAACAGAGGTTGAATCCATTCTAGATGTAGAGAACAGAGACTGTGAGAGGAGCTGGGGAGGGTTGCTAGGATGATTTAGTATTAAAAGGAGAAATAAGAGGGAGACATTTCCCAAAGTTAAAAGAACTTTAGATGAAAAGGGCTCACAGATCTTGGAGTAAGGAAGGCATTCTTAAATAAGATGCAAAAAGGAAAGAATTAATAAATTTGGCTTCAATAAAGTACATAGTACTATAAACTTGAAAAGAAACGACAAAAAGGGGACCATCCCAGCCATGGTCTGGAAGAATATATTCACCATGCATATAATTAAGAAAGAATACGTATATAGAATATGTAAAGAGCCGCTGCAAATCAATAAAGAAAAGACAAACCACACAATAGAAAAATGGGCAGAGGAAATATAAATGGTCCACAAACATTGGAAAAGCTGTTCAATCTCATTGATAATCATTGATTAAAATTGCAAAATCAAAATTGCAAAATAAAGGCAATATGCTGGACACAGCAGCCACAAGCCTGTAGTCCCAGCTACTTGGGAGGCTGAGGCAGGAGCAGCACTTGATCCCAGGAGTTCCAGGCCACAGTGTGTGATGCTGCCGGGCTGGAGTGCAGTGGCTACTCACAGGCACCGTACCAAGACCCTGTCTCAAAAAATAAAAATTAAAAATTAAAAAATGAAGGCAATACCATCCAATTCCCTCTCACTCCCACTCTACACTATATTAGCATAAATGTAGGAGTTCAATTAAGATGGGGTGGGGATGTGAGGAAACACGCTTTCTCACATACAACTGGATGGGTCTGCAAGTTGGCAGAGACTTTGTGGATGGCAATTTGCCAGAATCTTATAAAACTGTAAAATATGAACATCCTTCTACCTAGTTCCCAGTATCTATTTTAGAGAAATACTCACACACAGGTGCACAAAGAGCCATGCTCAAGAATTCTCATTGTAGCATTGTTTGTAATATGGAAAAATATAAAACTCCATCAAGGGAAAGTTTCTATACTTTGAAACACTCTTTTGCAGTGAAAAGAATGTAATAGAACTTGGTGGCCAACATGGAAATATCTCCAATACCTATTGTTAAGTGAGAAAAACAAGTTGCAGGACATTATGTGCAGTTTGCTCTCAATCATATTAAAAAGAGAAAAGAATACAAAATACATATATATATATAAATGCATATTAATTCATGGAAACATGTCTCAAAGGATACATGTCAAAATGATAGCAGTGGTTAATCACCTGGAAAAAGTTGGCAAGGAGGCAGGGAAGATGAAAGGGTATAGGAATAGGAAAGTTTTTATTTTGTTAGGATTGTTTAAATCTTCTACAGTGAAAATGTATTTGCTTAATTTCAAAATTATATAATGATATTCATTGGTTTTCAGCATTTAAAATCAACTTACAAACAAAGGACTGAGCACATGTGAACATGGCTTGACAATGTAAAATTATGGATGTGGCTGGCAGAGGATGAGAGGTGAGGGTGGGAGGAGGTGGAAGGCGAGGGGGTTTCATAGTCTTCTTTTACCTAGTGAAGCACTGAGACATTGTCTAAAGGTTGGGAGCAAGAAATAGAGGCTTTAGTGTATTGTTTAAATTTGCAAAAGTGACAAAAATAACTAAAATTACCAGTGTATTTATTAAAAATTGAGGGGAGATGGGGAGGGCTGAGAGGCGGATGGCACCTATTAAGTACAAGGAACACTATTCTGGTGACAGGCACAGTAAAAGCCCCAACTTATGCATTATGCTAGGTATCCGTGCAAGAAAAACATCTGTACTCCCTTAATGTTTTGAACTCCCTTAATATTATGCAACCTTAAGCTTTAAAAATTAAGGTCCAAATGAAAACATAATTGGGGGGTAGAATGAAACGCAGAGTAAGGGGGAAAGGAGCTAAATTCTTGTTTTTCATAGCAGAAAGCCAACATATGTTGTCAAAATTAAGAATTCTCTCTGGGCACAATGGCTCATGAGGCGGGAGGATTGCTTGAGGCCAGGAGTTTGAGACCAGCCTGGGCAACATAGCAAGACCCATTTCTACAAAAAATACAAAATTAGCCAGACACGGTGGCATGTGCCTATAGTCCCAGATACTTGAGAGGCTGAGGCAGGAGGATGGCTTGGGCCCAGGAGTTCCAGGTTGCAGTGAGCTACGATGACACTACTGCACTCCAGCCTAGCAACAAAGTAAGACTCTGTCTCAAAAAAAAAAAAAAAAAAAAAAATCTAAGGATTAAGGCATAAGTATACCATTTATGGTTTTGGAGGTAAACATCAGAAGCGGCATGGATGCATGGATGTAAGGATGGCATGGGAGACTGTTGCTTTTCATTATAAATCTTTCTGTGCTATTTGATTTTGAACCATAAATGTCTTTGATCACACACGCGCGCGCGCGCACACACACGCAAAAGGCTCTTTAGGAAATTCATCAGCTCCCACCAGGAACCTCTCAGAGATCCAAGACCAAGAGGCAGGCCAAATGCTCAAGGGACAGCTTAGGGCTGCATTGCGGAGGAAGCAAAAAGTGTTTCTAGGAGGTGTTGGGCCGCTTGGTGTCTGGAGTGTCACATTCCCTAATGAATACGCAGGAAGGAGGTAAAGCATGCCATCGCTTCTCACCAGAGCTGATGGCAAAAGCTGTTTCCTCTCTGTGACAGCTGAGCTACTGATAACAGGCTGGAGTTTCTGGGCAGAGGATCTGCCCCAGCAGGACAGGGCTGTCCTCCGCATTCCCAAATGACTCCATATTCATTATTCTGTACTTTGTTTACTCAGTCCACCTTTCTAATTACTTGTCAGCATGTGCGAATCCTCCCTCCCTGCCTTCTCAGCCAGGCTCTGGAGATTAGGGAACGGTAGTGACCCTCACCGTCAATACCACAGCCCCCACAGGGCCTCTCCGTAGTCAACTCGCCCTCTGCCTGATGGACTCAGAACCAGCAGCCTAGAAAACACGATCCCATCTAGAAGCGGGTGATCCTAAAGGAAGGCCCAGAGACTGGTGCGAGGTCAGGAGAGCTGGTCTCCCACAGAAGGGAGGAGGTTGAGGATCCTGAGTCGGGTGAAAGCAGGGCACGGGACAACAGAGTTGCCGTGTACACGCAGTCACACGCCTGGGCCTCTGCAAGTTCAGGATGTCCGGGAAGTGCACACAAGACACAGCACTGCTTGGGGGACGCTGAGTTAGGTGTCAGTGCAGGAGAGACACTCCTCACAGTCTGTCCCTTTGCCAAGTGGGTATGTTTTTTTCAACTTTACAGTTGTATGTGTTGGTTACTAGTTTCTTTAATGAATATTGTTGGCCTTAATCGGGATTAAAATCTCATGTCTCACATTTCCCATTTTAAATTTCTTAGCAAAAAAGTGGTTCATCCACCTATTCTCTCTTTTTCTTTCTTCCAGCAAATACTATTTGAGCATCGGTTATTTGCCAGACACTGTGCTCAGCATGATCACAGGATTGGACAAGAGCGTGTCTCTTTGCTGAGCACAAGCTTTATTGGGAGCATATCTCTTTAAGGCAGTGGCCCCCAGCCTTTTTGGCACCAGGGACTAGTTTCATAGCAGACCATGTTTCCATGGATGGGAAGTGAGAGGGGTGCTCACCTCCCATTGTGCAGCCCCCAGTTCCTAAGGTTCATGGAAGACAATTTTTGCACGGATGAGTTGGGAGGCAGGGGTGGCGGAGGTCTGTGGCCTGGTCCCTAACAGGCCATGGACCGGCACCGGTCTGCAGCCCGGGGCTTGGGGACCACGGCTTTAAGGTACCAGGAGAGAGTGTCATGCAGCTGCTTTTATGAGCATCCAGAGGACAGAGTGATGGACTGGGTGGAGAGAGACAGAAGTGGTCAGAGCATTAAGGAAGAATTTTCATGAAGAAAGTGAAATTTATGCCAAAACTTGCCAGATGAGGTGTTATTTCAAAGGTAAAGAAGAGATGAAAGGCACATAGGCACAGGAAGAATGAGCAAACAGATGACCATTCAGGGCTCTTCTATGAGAGGCCAGGACGCTGAGTGGGTGGGCGAGGGGGCACTGGTGACAAGGGAGGGACACAGGGGTTGGAAAGCCAGGCTGGGACCTGGAGAAGAGCTTCCAGGAGAGCAAAGGAGGAGGCAGTCATGACAGTGGTTTCTGATTAGGGGCAAGAGAGAAACCGTTCTGCATGGCATGGAAATGACAGGTTGGGGGTTACCCAGGCAGAGAGGAATGGTTTACAATTGGCACCCTGGTCTCCAGCCTCCTACATCAGGGTTCTTGGATATAAAAATTTCCGCAAGTGTTGAAGTTGTAGGGAAAGACAACACAAAAGGGTTTTTTGCAGTAGTCGAGGGGGGAGGGGTGGAGAAAAAACAGAAATTTACAGGAAGACAGAAATAATTACAATTTGATAGATCTGTTGACCTACATACTGTTAACTTTGGATCATTAAATATGATGCTTAATTTGCATAGAACATAATTATGTTCAGAGTATTTAGAGAGAGGAAAAAAATCCTTTCTGTTCACCTGTTCTTACTCTCAAATTTTCAGAGGCCGGGCATGATAGCTCATGCCTGTAATCCGAGCACTCTGGGAGGCCAAGGCGGGAGGATCACTCAAGGTCAGGAGTTCAAAACCAGCCTGAGCAAGAGTGAGACCCATCTCTACTAAAAATAGAATGAAATTAATTGGCCAACTACAAATATATAGAAAAAATTAGCCGGGCATGGTGGCGCATGCCTGTAGTCCCAGCTACTCAGGAGGCCGAGGCAGGAGAATCACCTGAGCCCAGGAGTTTGAGGTTGCTGTGAGCTAGGCATGGCACTCTAACCCGGGCAACAGAGTGAGACTCTCTCTCAAAAAAAAATTTTTTTTTTCAGAGAAAGCCCAGAAAAGACCTCAGGAAAAAAACATTTTTTTCCTGGATCAGGGAGAGTCCGCTACCGAAATCACAGAATGTGGCCCAGAGAGGACAGAGAGGAAGTCTGGGTTATCTGAAGGCCATCTGGGTTGGAGAAGACTTTGGTCCTAACTGCGTCTGTCCTAATGGATTTGTATGCCAACAAAACAACTGGCAATGCAAATCATTTGCATTTGTGTACAGCATTTGTACCATTATACTAAGAGCATTCACAACAGAGTATCTCTGAAAAAAAGTCTTCACAAAATTTAAAAACCCCTAACTATACAGGTTCATAAATAGTCTGGCGAATTTCCACCTAGGAATCTTCAGGAGGGAGAAGTCTGATTTAGATAGCCTTCTGAGTAGTATTCCTTGTCCTCTAAACACCTTCCCTCCCACCAGGACAGAAGAGGCTATTTTACTATTTCTCTGCTTTTCAAGCCTGACCTGACCCCACAGCCAGACTCTCCACCCAGACCCACAGTGAGGGAGGCCTGGCTCCTTCCTCTGCATGACAAAGGGCGGCTGCCCTCTCTCCAGACAACTGATCAGTCCATTGTAAAACGCCCCCCAATCCACATTCCACTTCTTCTTTTGGCCTCTAGCTAATTGCCCAATTATTTTATTTCCCCAGCAAAACTCTTCAGGCTGCTGGGAATCCACATTCAGGACCCAGGGCCTGTGTCTTGGGCCTCAGGAGTCTGGAAATTTGACCTCTGCCTGTTTGTCTGCTTCTCTCGCTCCCCTGCTCGCCCCCCAGACCTGACCCTGGGTTGACTGAGTCCCTAGTTTGCCTGGGACTGATGGACGAGCCCGCTGGGATCAGGGGGCCGGGGCAAGCCTGGGCACAGGGGAACAGTTTGAGGTGTGGAAAGAACTCTGGCCTGGGAATTGGAAGAGCTGACTTTATGTGGGTGCTTGGGGAAGTTGTCACCTCTCTAAGCCTCAGTTTTCTTAGCTCCAAAACCTGGGGGAAGAATAGGCTAGATAGTCATTTTGGCTCTAAGCCCTCTCAGACTAGCAGCAGGAAGGAGGAGGGCAGGGCATCTGCTGGACAAAGTCACCGTTGGTGCTAAATGTTCCCAGTGTCACCCACTTAAGAGAAGTCCCCCAAGATCAGGAAGGGGTCTCAGCTTCCTAACTGTGGACCACCTGCCCAGGTTCCCGGTGGCCCCCAGAAGCTCCCAGGGCCCCAGGCTCCAGACACCCATCGCTGCAGGCAGGACTAGGCCCCAGAAAGGCTGGACATTGACTGCACAGCTCCATCTCCCGTTGCAGGCTCAGCTTTAGACTTGATCCTGCGCTGAGAGGCCGATCCAGAAACACCAGCAAGACATCTAGGGGAGGCAGGGAACGAGCAGGGGAGGGTTCCTCCACTTTACTGTCTTCTCCGGAGACTGAGGTTTCAGTTTAGCTGGGCAGTTACTCAGGTGTGGAAGGGGCTCTTGATCCCTGGGGTCTCCCAGAGGTTTAGTCCCGAGGCCCCACCTAGGTGGGAGACAGCCTTGTGCAGGCATCTGCATACAGGTCAGGGAAGCAGCAGAAGGGCCTGCCCTCCCTCAGCCCTGCGACAGCAGGTTCCCGCTGAAACAGAACAGGGTCTGCACGGTGTCCTTGGGAGCTTCCAGCCCTAGGGAGCTCCCAGTGGGTCTGGATGTGGGGGGCTTGGGGAGGGGGTCATGGCAAGGGCAGCCTGGGTGTTATATCCTCGGCACCACCGTAGCCGGTGATAAGCCACAGGCTTCCTCTCACAGCGGCAAGGGTGGTGGACTAGTGCATATTTATGGGATACTAGCCCAGAACAGCTTCCAGGGCTAAGGGCCAGCGGTCCTGGGTCGCCTGTAAATGTGACACTTCTGCACCTTTTGGCCTGACTTAAGGCCCAAATGTTTGCATCAAGTAAGTCCTTCCCCTGCTAATCACTTGCAAAGAAAGGCAACAGCTACGCTTTTGAAGACGGCTACGCCTGTCACAGGGCGAGCAGGATGCCTGTTTGGGCCGGACACAGGGGTGGGGACTTCAGTTCATGGGATGCTCAAACTATGTGAGAGATGAGCTTCAAAACGGGATTTGAATCCCTCCTTGTGAATTACACACATTCAGTGGAGTAAAGGAGGGAGGGAAAAGGAGAGGGAAACAGAGAAGCAGCCAAAGTCATGTGTCATGACCCCTGAGCATGTCCTCCCCTGGGGTCAGCTGCCAGGATTTCTGCACTTCCTCATCCTCAGCCTGTGTACACATGTGAGCAAATCCCTGTCTCCTTCACTTCAAACAGCCTGGGCTCTAGCTCATGCTAGCTGCACGACCTTGGGCAAGTCAGGTAGCAGTTATGCCTCAGTTTCTTCTTCTGTAAAATGGGACTAATAATGGCAACTTCCTCCTCAAGTTGTCTGAGAATAAAGGGTTGATCGCATATATAAAGCCGCAGAATGCCCACAGCACCATTAGCCATTGTGATTGTTATCAGTGTTATTCTCTGTCCTGGATGGTAAGTCCTTCCCTCACTACTAAACCCCCTCTATGTATATGCATATGCAAATGATTGTGTATATGTTTATGTATATGGTGGCAATTTGTGCAGATGTCCCTGGGCTCTCATCCAGGGGAAATTCTGCCCTTGAGCACCAGAAGTTTCCCTCTTCCTTTGCCTGGGATACCTGAGACCAGAAGAAGGATGAGGATGCAGAGACAGGGGCCAGAGTGCCCCCGAGGGGAAGCGGGAGGGGAATGCTCCCTGCCTGCCGCCCCTTGGCCCAGGGTCCTTGTCCTCCTCCATCATCACTGCTCAGCACCTATGTGACAGAACATGGGCTAGTGAGGCTGCTGAATTCGTGGAAGGATTTCCTCCTGCACATCCCCAAGTGCCCCCGCCAGTGCCAGGAGGAGATGTCTGCAGAGACAGGTGCCTGCACTTACCCACCAAGCCCTCCACTGGCTGAGGGAGCACAGGCAGGTTACTTCTCTGGGCAGTGTTCCTGCGCTGTATCTGGAAGACACACCTGAAGCTAACACCTGCCTCCTCCGCAGTGTGAATACATGTTCCAAGCTTAGAGCAATGACTGGCACATAGTCAGCACCAGGAAATGTTTGCCACGCTTGTTATTGATAGTTTTGGAAAAGCCACAACATTGACAACGTGGATTTCAGGCAGATAATAATGACAGCAAACATTATACACACAAGCATTTGCATATACATATGGAAGTTTATCAAGCACTGGACTAAATACCTTACATGTATTACTTCCTTTCATCTTCATACTAACCCTGTGAAGTAAACCCTGTTGTTATCACCTCTTCTTCAGATGAGGAAACTTAATGACTTGCTAGCAAGTCAAACAACCGGCAAGCAGCAGGACCCACATTTGAACCCAGCCTGTCTAAAAGGTGTGTTTGAGGAGGCACTGGGGGCTTCCCACCCCAAAGTCCCCTCAGTACCTGTGGCTTTGGACAGGACATGCCTCTGGGGAGCTCTGGCCTCTGCTTTCCAGGTTCCTGTTCCTTACTCTGTGTCTGAAGATGACCTGGGCTCCAGCTGAACACTGGTGGCACCAGCCAGCCAGCTCACAGGGCAGAGCATGCCCTGGAACGGTGGTTCTGCTATCTGAAGGGACACTCTCACTCTGCGGTCTTGTGACTGCAAAGACAGTTGCAGACATTGCTTTCCCTGGCACTGCCAAAGACGGTCCAGCTGCCAGATTTCTGTCCTCAGAGCATCCAGCTTCCTCTGTCATGGGGGAGGGCAAGGACTGCGACCTAATCCTCAGGGGCCCATGACGGGGAGGAGAGGGTATGCAAGGACTGAAGGATGGAGGGAGATGACTGACGGGCTTCTGTGCAAGTGGCCAGAATGGCAGGAATGCCGACTCCTCTCCCTCCTTCCTTCTTCTTTGTTTTTTTTTTTTTTGAGACAATCTCACTCTGTTGCTCTGGCTAGAGTGCCCTGGCGTCAGCCTAGCTCACAGCAACCTCAAACTCCTAAGCTCAAGCGATCCTCCTGCCTCAGTCTCCAGACTAGCTGGGACTACAGGCATGTGCCACCATGTGCTAATTTTTTCTATGTATACTTTTAGTTTACCAATTAATTTCTTTCTATTTTTTTAGTAGAGATGGGGTCTCGCTCTTGCTCAGGCTGGTCTTGAACTCCTGACCTTGAGCAATCCTTCCGTCTTGACCTCCCAGAGTGCTAGGATTATAGGCATGAGCCACCACACCTGCACCCCCCCTCCTTCTTTCTTGATGAAGAAACCTAGACCAAAACCAGCCTCCAGAAAGAGATTTAAAGATATTTAAGCAGCTGGTTAAGGGGACAGTCTTTTTCACAGCATAGCCTCACTCTTTCATACAATGGGACTAAGGTAAGGCCAGGAACATCCAACAGGCACTAAAAATATTGTTGAGCTGCCGACAGCACAGCCAGAGGCCCCAGGCCTGTGTGGCATCCCGACAGCCCTGCCCTTTCTAGACAGCCCCCTCCTCAGGGCTCAGGGCCCTGTCTGG
>VBSM01002153.1:49535365-49549320 GCA_008086735.1 Cheirogaleus medius
TTTTAATTACTATACCCTTGTAGTATAGTTTGAAGTCTGGTAAATTGATACCTCTCATTTTGTTATTTATTTATTTATTTATTCTTTAAAATTTTGTTTCATATTTTCTTTATTGTTTTTTGTTTGTTGTTTGTTTTGCATAGAAAATACAGCTCCATCCCATTTTGTTTTTATTGCCTAGGATTGCTTTTGCTATATGGGGTCTTCTCTGGTTCCATATGAAGAGTAAAATTATTTTTTCTATATCTGTGAAAAATGATGTTGATATTTTAATAGGGATTGCATTAACTCTGTAGATCACTCTGGGTAGTATAGACCTCTTAACAATGTTGATTCTGCGGACCCATGAGCATAGTTTGGTCTTCCACCTGTTTACCTCCTCTGCTATTTCCTTCCTCTGGCCCTCACTTTTAAGGGTGCAGACACTGAGGTCCTGGGGACTTGTTCAGGGCAGCTCAAAGAAAGCGAACCCCAGGTTGGGGGTGTCAGTGTGAATTATGTGGAAGGGGCTGTAGGAAAGCTAGTAGAGACCGTGGGGAATTAGGGGTCTTCCACTCTTCTGACTCCTCTAGGGACACCATTTCCTTCCTCTGTGCTTTTCTCTGTCACTTGTTACCTACGGCTCCTTACTACATTTATTACTGATGAAAAAGGAAACATCACATTTGCGGAGCTTCTTAAAGCAAGAGGCAGCAAGGGGGCGGGAGGGATGGGGTGTCTGGAAGATTCGGAGACCTGTGTATACTTTTAAGCCAGGCCTTAGCCGCTAACTTCCTGAACAGAGGAACTGGTCCTACTTGCAATCTAGTTAAAACAAATTCGGTGACCCATGCAAGTTCAAGTAAATAAAACACGGCTGGCCCCGCCGCCTCTACGCGATCCCATTTGAACCGACGCCAACACCAGAAATAGTATCAGTCTGACCGGGGCCGGGACTGCGACCTGGGCGCTGGGATGGGTCTGAGATGCCGGGCCAACAGAGTGCCCGGCTCACCCAGGCGAAGGTAAGGGCTTCCGGAATTCGCGCCCGAGGTTCCGCCTGCCAGTCGGGAGCGGAGGAGGCGGGCGTGTGGCCCCAGCCCGGCCGCGGATTGGCCCGCTCTGAGCTCCTGGCTTTGGATTGGCCGCCCTGGCGGGGCGGGGCCACGCTGCCTAGGGCGGCGTCTGCGGCCCGGGCGCTGCGGGGTGAGAAAGGTCGCGGGGTGAGAAAGGTCGCGGGGTCCAGCGTACGGGAGTCTCTCCAGGCTCCACCTGGAAGCTGCTCGGAACTCCCGGTCTTCGGCCCGCCGTCCGTTAGTGGTATCTCCGGGCCCGCGCTGAGCGGGTTCCTGCGACTGCCAGAAGACGCGAGCCGGGGACCATGAGCGTGGGCTTCATCGGCGCCGGCCAGCTGGCCTGTGCGCTGGCGCGGGGCTTCACGGCCGCAGGCAAGCGCGTGGAGGCGTGAGGCGGGTTCTGTGGCCTGTCCTACACCCCGCCAGCATGAATGAATGGATGAATGAATGAAAGGGGAATTTACGTCCGGTGGGGGAGAGGAGATTCTTGTTAAGCAGCAAGCTCGTCTTACGCCCGTGTAAAGGATGGAGGCGGGAGGGAGACTGGCACTGTTCGAGCGGCTGTGGGTTTGGATTCTGCTTTCCCAGGGAAAGCATGGGAGCGAGGTGGGCCACGATCCTCAGTTGAAAAGCTCTGTCTGTCTTCTGTAGGCATCCTGTCGGCTCACAAGATAATGGCCAGCTCCCCAGAAATGGACCTGCCCACGGTGTCCGCGCTCAGGGTAGGTGGAGCGGAGGGGTGCGGGGAAGAGGGTGGAGGCCCAGGAAAAGGATGACCTGAGATGAACTGAGCCCAGATGGCCCCTGATTCCATGTGCTGGTCTTTGGCTGGCGCTGAACTCCCCACCAGGAACATCACAATCCCTCCCGCTTCTCTGGGGCAGCTCAGTGTCACCAGAGCACCCAGGTGGACAGACTTGGGGTCAAATCCAGACACTGGAGTGATTGGAGGATTAACTGTGGTAATTATATGTGGAAAGCTCATGGCCCATAGTAGGTACCCAATAAATATTCGTTTTTCATCATTGACTAGTTTCGTGACCTTAAAGTACTCAGCCACTTCGCGGCTCAGTTTCTTCCTTTACAACAGTAGCCACTTTGCTATTATTCTGAGGCATGAATGAACATGTCGGGCAAGAATCTAATGAATTAGTTGTTCTGCTCTCCAAAAACATAATATCCCATCTTCACTCACAACCTGGGTGGTGTGGGAGAGGATGGCTAATGAGGCCGGTGACAGGCAATATCTGCCTACGATGAGCTGTTGTTCCTAGCACTAGAGGGTCCTGCTTCTCAGTTTGGAGTTCTAGAGGGATGGCCCTGGACCACACAGAAGCTGTGCAGTCTGATGAAAAAGTGGCTGGGGTTGGGATAGGGCCTGACTCAGCTCTGCTTCTGACCACTGCCAGTGTTTCACCTTTCCCTTTACCACTTCCCCCCATGGAGCCGCCTTACCTGGCAGAGGGGTGCCTTGGGTGCCAGAAGATTGGTGGGCAAGAGGGGACAGCCACTTCCTGGTTACCATGGAGAAGCTTGTCATGCCCAGTGCCTGTGCTTACCTGCCCAGTAGCCACAGTGGGAAACTTTGTTTCAGTTGGGGTCGGGGAACAGGGCAAGGAATTCCAGGCCGCAGCTGGCAGAGTGGGTTTGCCAGGGGGTCAGCTGCTCCCTGGGAGGCCTGGGCTTAGCCAGGCTGCCCTAGCACTGTGAGCCTGGAGTCTCTTCTTGCAGAAGATGGGTGTGAACCTGACACGAAGCAACAAGGAGACAGTGAGGCACAGTGACGTCCTGTTCCTGGCCGTGAAGCCGCACATCATCCCCTTCATCCTGGATGAGATTGGGGCCGACGTGCAAGCCAGGCACATCGTGGTCTCCTGTGCGGCCGGTGTCACCATCAGCTCTGTGGAGAAGGTGCCCATCTCAGCCCTGTTTCCCCTTGTGTGAGGGGAGGGGTGGCCTGAGAGTGGCAGCTGATGGGTGGGTGCTGGTGGGAGCTGTGGCATGGCCACTCACTCAGCCCTCTCTCTTGCCACAGAAGCTGATGGCATTCCAGCCAGCCCCTAAAGTGATTCGCTGCATGACCAACACACCTGTGGTTGTGCGGGAGGGCGCCACAGTGTACGCCACAGGCACCCATGCCCTGGTGGAGGATGGGCAGCTCCTGGAGCAGCTCATGAGCAGCGTGGGCTTCTGCACTGAGGTGGAAGAGGACCTGATCGACGCTGTCACAGGGCTCAGCGGCAGCGGGCCTGCCTACGTGAGACCCTCATGTACTCACCTGGCCTTCCAGGAAACCTAGGCAGCAGGATGGGCCGGCAGGCAGGCTTGGGCTGGGGGTGGCACCCACCTCTTGGGCATGGCTGGCTGGTGGAAGAGGCTGACCCTTGGAGCTGGTTCCAGACATCAGAAAGAGCAGACCCTGAGGAAGGGCCCTCGAGTGCCTGCTACCTGGGGCTCAGTGAGTGTCTCCACAGGCGTTCATGGCCCTGGACGCGTTGGCTGATGGTGGGGTGAAGATGGGCCTGCCACGGCGCCTGGCAGTCCGATTGGGGGCCCAGGCCTTGCTGGTCAGTATCTTTCCCCTGCATGTTTGGAACCAGGGTGTGGGATGGGAGTTCTTGTGGGTCACTGAACTGGGGCAGGGATTGGTTGGGAATCTGGGGTAGGGAGTGGGCAGGAGAGTGGGCATGCGGAAGCCTGTCCCCAGGTGCACTAGCAAGTTCCTCTTCTATCATGCCCTTCCTGTCCTAGGGAGCTGCGAAGATGCTGCTGGACTCGGAGCAGCATCCAGGCCAGCTCAAAGACAATGTCTGCTCCCCCGGGGGAGCCACCATCCATGCCCTGCACTTTCTAGAGAGTGGGGGCTTCCGCTCTCTGCTCATCAATGCAGTTGAGGCCTCCTGTATCCGAACACGGTGAGTCTGCCTCGCTCTCCTCTGATCCAGGCTCTCCTCTCCCAGCTGGCCCTGCACTGAGCTGGGCACTGTCTTGCAGAACCTGCTGTGTCTGGTCCCATTAGCAGTGCTGGAGTCTGTGCTCTATTAATAACCACGACTTACTAGACTTGGTTTAGCTAAGAGTTTGCAGGCCTTACTCCACTTAATTCTCACTACCGTAGCACCTAAGTGGACACATAGAAACTACATTAATGGGGTATTGGGCGGGTGGGAGAGGGGAGGAGGGGCAGGTATATACATACATAATGAGTGAGATGTGCACCATCTGAGGGTTGGTCACGCTTGAAGCTCAGACTTGTGGGGGTGGAGGGGGCAAGGGCATTATTTGAAACCTTAAAATTTGTACCCCCATAATTTGCTGAAATAAAAAAAAAATTCTCGCTACTGTTCTAATAGCTGGGATTAACTTTGTTTTAAAGATGGAGAAGTTGAGGCTCAGAGACAATTTTCTGAAGGTCAAACAGCTAATAAGTGATGAACATAGGATTCAACTTCACGTCTGTGACTCCAAACCTTGTCTTTTTCCACATTCTCTCCCCATATGATCACAGATACCGCCTGGAGCTCTATGTCTAGCTTGGGTCAAATGAGATAAATAAGACAAACCCATACTTAATTAAATAGTACTTCTAAGAAGCCTGGGGGAATGTTTGTTTTGGAGTTCTAACTTGGTGGTGTCACATAACTGGGTTAATGGGCAGGAAAGACTCACAGAGCTCTGGCTCCAACGCTTATTGCCTTCCTTCCACTCTTCTGGGGTTTTGTCTGCAGAGAGCTACAGTCCATGGCTGACCAAGAAAAGATCTCCCCAGCTGCCCTTAAGAAGACCCTCCTGGACAGAGTGAAGCTGGAATCCCCCACAGTTTCCACACTGGCCCCCTTCAGCCCAGGGAAGCGCCTCACAAGAAGCCCAGCCCCGGGAGGCAAGAAGGACTAAGGCACCTCTACCCTCCCCTTAGTGATCCAGAGCCCTCAATTGAGGGGCCTTGGCCCCCGTTGCCCCTCCCCAGCCAGCTGTGCAAGGACAGGGCAGGCTCAGGTAGTTGTTTTTTTCAGTTCCTTGTGATAAAACCTTAAATCTGATCAGACCAAGCAAGCAGCACTAGTTTCCTCTCCTGTCCCATATTGGATGCTTTGTGAGGCCAGACACAGCCCTGCATACCTCAGCACTGTTGGAGGGAGGGGCTGGGGCTGCAGTCAGAGCCCAGTTGGGGGGGCAGGGAAGGCCTGGGGAGACCTTCAGTTGGGCTCCTCCAACTGGAGCCCACAGCAGGATCCGTCTGATGCCAAGGCAAGGCGGGGAGAGAAAACATGAAAAGGGCTTTTCTCTGAATTGATAAATGGAAAAGAAGGAAGCAACTTAATCGTCACAATCAAAGGTATACAGAATTAGACTACGCTTGTGTTTAACTCCCGCTTCATAGGTGTACCATTTAAAGAGTGGTGTTCATTGCTAAGTCTGGCTGCTTTAATAAAGATTATTTTTTAATATCCTGCTCTTCTTAATCTTAAATAATCATGCTAGAGAACTCAATGCCCTTACCAGTCCTCCCTACTTCTGTGGGAGAGCACTGTCCAAGGGCAAGAAGTAGGGGTGAGAGGCATGGGAGGCCCGGCCCTGAGAGCTCCAACCCTGCCCTAGGGTCAGGACCAAGACTTTGTGCTCTAGGATGGGCCCAGGCTCATGGCCGAGGGGAGCCAAGTGGCCTGGGTCAGGTGTGGGCTGCGGCCCAGACACACAGGGGACAACTGCCCTCTGAAGGAGGAGCTACCATTTTCCTCCCTTTCTAGAAGATGTCGAGGCCTAGAGGGGATAAGCAGCTTACCCCAGTTGTGCCGCAGGTCAGCGCTGGGGCTGTCTGTGTCCTTAGCCTCCAACTCTCCGGCCTCCTGGAAGCCAAGCTGGGGGTGCTGTCTAGTAGACTGAGCCTGCAATTTCCCCTCATGGGCTGGTGTGTGCTGTCCCCAGGTGCTCCCGGCTTGTGCAGCAGAGCTGGGGTTGAAAAGGCATGGGCGGTGGCATCAGCATCAGCTGAGTTCAATCTTAGCCCCCCCCCTACTTTCCACCAAGAAGCCTTAGAAAGTTACTGAATATCTCTGATCTCAGGTTTCCATCCCTTATAAACATGGAAGTCTTGCTTCCTCAGAAGGTTCTGGCGGGGATTAAATGAGAACATGTGCAATTAATTGATCAACAGAACATCTGGAACACAATGGACCCTTCCTGCAAATGGTGCTCTTCACCCTCCTGCTGAGGAGGGAGGAGAGCCTGCTCATTCCCTTCTGCTCATGGGGCAGCCCGGGCTCTGACTCCCAATCTGAGAGCCCGTGGGGAAGGCTCACTCCTGTGGGCCCACATGACAAGTGCAATGGAACTAAACAGTCATTTAAAGCCCTCCGTATGTGGCAGGCCCCTGGCAAGCACTTTGCACGCAATCTCATTATGGCCTTAGGAGCTGGCTATAATTGTTTTTCTCTAGAAAAATAACCTGAGGTTCAAAGAAGTTTAAATAAGTTGCCCCAAAATATTTGAATAGACATTTCACCGCATGAAAAGATGGCTCAATGTCATTAGTCGTTAGGGAAATGTAAATCAAAACCCAGTAAGATATCACTTCACACCCACTAGTTAGTAAGACTTTTTTTTTCTTCTCTCGAGTCTCTTCAGTTTGAAAGACTATTTTTGGTTTTAAAAAATTAACAGGCCAAGTGTAGTAGCTCATGCCTGTAGTCCCAGCTACTCGGGAGGCTGAGGCCAGAGGATTGCTTGAGCCCAGGAGTTTGAGGCTTCAGTGAGCTGTGATGATGCTGCTGTACTTAGCACCAGCAACAGAGTGAGACCCTGTCCCAAAAAAAAGAAAGTAACAAATGTCCACAAGGATGTGGAGAAATTAGAACTCTCACGTGTTGGTGGGGCTGTAAAATGGTGGAAAATAGTCTATTTCACTTTGGAAAATAGTCTGGCAGTTCCTCTAAAGATTAAACATAGAGTTGCCACATGGCCCAGCAAATCTCCACGATATATACCTAAGAGAAATAAAAACACACGTCCACACAAAAACTAGCACATGAATGTCCATGGCAGCTTTAGTAAGAGAGGCCAAAGGGTGGAAACAACCCGAACATCCAGCAACTGGTGAATGGATAACAATGTCTCGTCCCCCACAGTGGGACCTTATTCAGCAGTAGGAGGGATGCGAGTACTGGCACATGCTGAGAGAGGCCGGTCACAAAAGGCCACATATTATATGACTCCATTTGCATGAAATGTCCAGAAAATGCCGATCTATAGGACAGAAATAGTGGTTGCCACAGGCTGTGGTGGAAATGGGAGGAGCACAAGGTTTCTGTTTGGAGTGATGGAAATGATTTAAAATATGATCATGGTGCTGGTTGCACAACATATATGGTCACTGAATTGCACACTTAGAGTCAGTGAATTTTATGGTATGTAAATCATACTCGATAAAGCTTTTGAAAAATGAAATAAGCTGCTCAAATTTTAATTAGGTAGGAAGCGGTGCCAGGATTCAAATCCACGTCTGGTACCAAATCCTGTCCTCTCTGTACTGGGCCTGCTGGCAAGCCATCCTATATGACAAGAGACTGTTCCCCACATTGTCCTCTCCATCCCCCGTGAGAGCACCCCCTTCCCGGGCCTAAATCCACCACCGTACGTTTACCGAGGCTCCGGCTTATGCCCTGGAGCGCGGGTTGGTCTGGCTAGGGCGAGTGCTCGCCTGCCGAGGACTGCTGCCTTCGCTTCTGAGCTTCGACCAGCTGCGGTGGAGGCCAGGTTAGACCAAGCGTGGCTGGGGCCCAGTTCCTTCTTCAGAGAGGGTGAGGAGAGGGTCATTCCTTGGAGGATATTTCTGGTCAGCTCTTCCCAGCCCTCAGGCCTATCTGGGGCTGAGGGGGTGGCCAAGAAATACCCAGGACTTCCCCCTCCCCGCTGCCCACCTCACAGGGCTCACCAGCCCTGGGGCAGGAGCTGCAGCAGTCAGAGTCAGGGCTGGCAACCCCCTGAGGCAGTCGGGGAGCCCCCAGTCTGTCAGAGTCTAGACAGAGCTTCTAGAGATTGTATTCCAGTCCCACCAGGAACCTGAGCCCCCAGCAAAGCCCCCAGATGCCCCTGCATGAGTTGGCATTGGGGCTGAGCACAGCCTTTATACTAAATATTTGTGGAATGCTCCTCTGTGCCAAGTGCCCTGTGAGGCCTGGGTGTGCCCTAGTCAGTAAGACTGTCCCTGTTCTGAGTGTGGACACAGATGTGGCAAACGGGAAGGAGAAAAGGCAGCATGGAGGGCTGAGCAGTAGGGAAGTGTTCTGCTGGGAAAGGCAGTCTCAGTCTTTCAACCCCCTCTTGGCTACATGAGAATAGACCTTGGGCCTGGAACATTCCTTACCAAGAATCCTCAAGCTTGTGCTGGACTTGTCACCTTGTGTGGCAATATCCTCCCTGTTTCAGATTCATCGTGTGTTCCTTTGTTCTGTGCAAGCATGCACATCACACAGCACCTGGCCAACCCCACTACTACGTTTGTCCCCTTTGGGGAGGGGATGGGGTCTTTCTGCTGCAGCACAGAGGGGTGTGCAGGCCAGTGTCCCTGTGTCAGCAGCCAGGAGGGACCTGCTGGCCACAGGGGACTGACGCCCACCACTAAAGCTGATCTTGCTGTCTCTTCTCCATGTGAGTACAGTGGTGTCGTAGCCAGTGCTTGACCGCGTTGTGTTTTCCTTGGCAACTCCAATAACAAGATTCAACGAGCAGAAGTGCCGGGATTTCTGCTCCTGATAACAGGCAACAGATGCCACTTGCTTACACTAATGCCGGCCACCTGCTCCTGCAGGTGCCTGCCTGCCTGCCCCGTTCCCAGTTCCCAGCGCTCCTCCCCTCCTGGGCAGCCAGGCCTGGAGCAGCCCTCCAGCCCCATCCCCCAGTGGCCTTCCCTTCGGCTCCCAGGAAACGCTTGTCTATTGCCTCCACTTTGCTCTCTATATGTACAATGCAGGCAAAAACTCCTGCCTCACCTATTAACAACAATTACTTTGGAGAAGTGGGATTGAGGCTGACTTCTCTGTTTATTTGTTGGTTACAATAAGCAGATATGATTTTGGTAGTTAAATGATTTAAAATTTTTTCCCACTGCTCCCCCTCATAGGCCACTTGCGATCACAAACACACCCTCCTTTGTTCCCTGTCTACATATGTCCTCTGCAACTGTTACTAGGCAACGCTCTCCAGAGAAACACTGGCCGAGCTTTCCCTCAGCACCGGGCCAGTAGACACAGGCCTTTCTGCGCATCTGATCGGATATTCATGCTTGCAAAGCCCTGACCTCTGCTCCACTTTTACCAATAAACCAGACAGAACACAGGGCGGATATGGTGATATCTGAAATCAGTAGCATTTTGAAAATAAAATGCGCCTCTTTCCAAGATCCAAGCCAGGGTGGATAGTATACTACCTTTATGGAAGGGGAGAGTATGAAATTGGAAAAAGAAGGATACACAAGAAACCAATAAAAGGGGTACCCGGTTGGGGGGCAGCGGGCCTGTGGCAGGGGCGGGCAGGGCAGGAGCAAGACATTTCATTGCACGCCTTTTGTAATGTATTGATCAGGAGCCACACAGGCTACTGCCGAGTCACAACACACGTGTGGACAGCAGCTGCGCGGCCCCGCGGTGGCCAGTGAGGGCTGCGGCTTGTCCTGTGTGCCCCACTTCAGTGTGGAGCTGTGTTTGGGAGCACTGAGCAGGAGCACTCCTGGCATGACAACTGGGTTGTACCCCATCTTCCCAATCCTGGTGCACAATCCCAAACAAACAGCTGAATGAATGCAGGCACGAAGCTCTTTCCTGCCTGCCTGAGGGGTCCCATGGTCTGCTGGGATGAAAGCACCTACAATGCCCAGTCTGTCCTTGGACCTAGTAATTCCTGGTTTGGTTTTGACTTTCTTTTATTCAGTCAGCAAATGTTGATTGAGGACTGAAGGGCTGTGGTTGTGCCCAATTGCCAGGATGTGGGAAGCTTAGTAAATGTTTGTCCTGGCCACTCTGCCTGGAGGCAGCTCTGTCAGCGCGCCCAGTGTCACTCCGCCCCAGGAGGTTGCCCGAGAGCCTTTTCAGTATGTGGCTACTTTAAAGGCACCTTGCCAATTCTTACAGCTCTGGGCTTCTTCAGGTAAGAGGGAAGTACCGCAGGCATGTTTAAATAAAAAGGGATTGGGATGGAAACAATTTCAATTTCATAACAGTTTTCCAGTTTAGGAGGGATTATGTGGATAAATGTTCTTTCCTCAAAAACAAAAGTGACTGCCAATGCACTTCGGTGGACTGGAACGAGTGAGGTCTGGCTAGACGTCAGAAACTTCTCTTATCAGTTGAGGTACTTCAGAATTCGATGGCTAGGACAGCCTGAGAAATTGGGGGGTGCCTGTCAGTTACTGCTCCATCCTGAATTCTAAGGTCAGTGAATATGAAAGTGGTATTTCATTTGTAGTATCTTTTCAGGTAAATTACAATAAATATTGTTATCCTCCCACCAGCCGAGTCAATACAGTTCTGGTCATGGAAAGTGTGAAGGCCTTAGTGCCAACCCTCACTGCCCAGGTGACCTTGGCAAGTCATGAGTCTATTTTCGTTTCGATGTATTATTATTTCATTAAAACAGGAAATAAATAATAATTGCCTGTCCTTCTCCCAGGGTGGTCAGTTCCCTTTGTGTAGCCTGGGTCACCACGCAGCCTGGAGGCCCATTGGCAGGTGTCAGAGGCCATTTCTGACACAATCCCTCCCCTTTCCGCAACCCCACACTCCACAGGCTTCCCTCTTTCCTACGATGGGAAGCCCGGCCGATGTTCCCTGTCAAGCAACTTCTCATACATGACCCCAAGTGTAGAAACTTCTTAAACACGTGGAAGTGTGTGTTCTTTCTATGCACACAGGATCCATGATCTCATTTCATCTTTAATTTATTTTTTTCTTTCCCTCTTACTTTATTTTTTTATTTTATTTTATTTATTTCAGCATATTACAGTTATGTATATTGCCCATGCCCCCCTCCCCATCTTTAATTTATTAATAATGATGTAGTTACCATTTCCCTGTTTTACTGGTGAGAGAACTGAGCCCCGGAGAAGTTAGGAACATGGCCAGTGAAGGGACAGGCCTGGGTGCCAACCCAGGTATGTCTAAAACTAAGACCCGTTTGGGAAGTGCTGATGTCTCCCACCTTGGACAGGCAGCTGCCCTCACTGCTGTGACTGAGGGCCCTCCAGCTGGAACAAGCCTGAGTGAGGAGGTGAGGGTGTAGGCAGAGGGGGTGCCCAGGAAGGAGACCCAGAAAGCGGGGGCCAGGACTGGCCTCCATACGGCCTTCGGTGGGGATGGGGACCTCGTCCGAGTCACTGGGAAACCTGCTCAGAGAAGTAGATATTTTCATTTTTTTCTGTTTTATAGAATCAAATACAACTGTCATTCCTACTGCCTTTTGAATAAGGGAAAGGAGGAAGAAATGAGCATTTTTGGAGTTCCTTCCAACGGCATTGCCAGTGTCCTGGAATAATGTTCCCTCCCTTTGCCCCAAGCAGATGCCCGCCTGGGCCCTGGGCTGTCTGGCCCACCCCTCCCCTCTGCCGGGCTCCTCCTCTCTTCCCTGCCAGCCCTTCCCCCACACCCAGCCACTGCTGGCCCTTAGTGTCCGGGACTATTATAATAGTTATTGTCTCATGAACACAATTCTTTTTTCCATAGTAGCACTTTTCAGCTGACAAGGTGCTGCCACCCATGGCATCCAGTAGGATTCCCACCAGGCCCCTGGGAGGCAGGGAGAGACAGGTGGGGACCCCATCTCACATGTGAAGGCGTCTGCGGGAGCTGGCACCAAAATCTCAGCCTCCACGACCGAGTCCTCTTTCCAGTGTTCCCCACTTAACTCACGGATGAGCTCCCAGACCCTCCAGGACTGCACTGGTGGCTCTTAAAAATGTCCCTTGCACAGCCAGGGCCCTGTCGCCCAGCGGCCAGGAGAGGCCCCCTGAGCCACCAGAGGGCGCCAGGCGCCGACTGCTGGCTGAGTTCCCAGCCCAGCCACAACCCGGGCCGGTGACCGGGCTCGGTGCCCACCTGCCAGTCGTGGCTGGTAGTTTCCTGTGTTCACAGAACCAAGCAGGTCAGCGCTGGGGAGAGAGGAAAGCGCTCGAATCCATTCTCTTCTTCCTCCATGCAGCCTTTCCTCTGCCCCTTGGCAGTGTCCTGTGTGGGCAGGACAGCTCTCCTGGCTGGCCGCAGACCTGGGTCCCTCCCCCTGGCGTCCTAGGCTGAGGGACGTGAGCAGTGCCCAGGCCTCTCGTAGATTCTCTGAATCAATGCACACCAGCCTGGCTCAAGATGAGCCAGATCACTTACTAGCACGTGACCTGGGCGAATTACCCAACCTCCAGAAACTTATCTGGCAAAGTGAGGATGAGAACAGTTGCCACCTGGGAAGGTTGAGATGCGGATTAAATGAGATAAAGGGCTGGGCTTGGTGTCTGGCAGGAAGTGAGCACTAATAACCGGAGGCTGCTGTTGGGTTTATCATATTTGTTAAGGAATCTGTAATCCTTAGCAGAGAGGTTAACTAGCAGGACAGGACGCAGAGCCAGGGGGACCAGACTCAGGCTCTGGTCTGGGGAGGCTCGTGCCCCTGTGCTCAGGCACCTCTGGCTCCAGATCTGGTTCCCAAGCCACACTGATTGCCTGCCTTTTTTTTCTTTTTTTGACAGAGAGAGACAGGGTCTTGCTCTGTCACCCAGGCTAGAGTGCAGTGGCGTCAGCCTAGCTCACAGCAACCTCAAACTCCTGGGCTCAAGTGATCTCCTGACTCAGCCTCCTGAATAGCTGGGACTATAAGTGCACACCATCATACTCAGCTAATTTTTAAACTTTCTGTAGAGATAGGGTCTTGCTATGGTGCTATGGTGCTCAGGCTGGTCTTGAACTCCTGGGCTCAAGCGATCCTTCCGCCTCAGCCTTCCCAAGTGCTGGGATTACAGGTGTCAGCCGCCACACCTAGATGCCTATCTTTTTTAATTAGGGAAATGGAGAGGAAACTAGCTTTTATTGACTTCCATTTCCAACCTCATTCCTCTCGACTCCTCAAAGTGCTCCCTCTGTCTGAACCACAGATCCATCCTCACTTGTATGATCCTCCTGCTTTTGCTCACTGCATTTTCTCTACCAGAAACGCCTTCTCCTTGTCTTTTCTGCCTCTCCAAATGTGGCAGACCCTCACACCCCACCCTAAACCTCGGAATCAGTCTCTCTGGAGGTTCCACAGGTGATTCCGCCCCTCAGCCGGTTCGAGAACCACTGCTTGGCACAGCCCTCGGAGCCAGACAATGCTTGTCACACTGACTTGAGCTGACTCTGGCCGGACGCCAACAGTCCCAGGTGTCCAAGGAGACAGACCAGCAAGAAGGCAGAGAGGGAGCACTGTATGATTACCAGTCAATACATATTCACTGAGATCGGTGGGCACATACAATGCAGATTATTCGTGTGCCAGGACCCTTGATGTTATGGTGTCAATGTCCTGAGACGTTCAGGGCCAGCCCTGGGAAATAGAGGCCTAGGTAAAGAGAAGCCCTAGGGCACCACGGGGGTGAGGGGGACAGGAGGACAGAGAGAGAAGCTGGCCTTTTTACAACCTTGCACTTCCTCTGCTGTGTGACGATTAAATGAGATGAAGTGCCAGAAACACATGTCTCACCTAGACCTGCATGCATTTATTCATCCATTCATTTCTTCTGTCGTTGCTTACTGAGCACCTACTGTGTGCCAGACCTGGAGCTGCAAATATAGCCAGACCTGATCGCTTTGTTCCCTAATGGGATCTGATCCTGATCTGGTGGGGAAAGTAGGGGTATAAAGAAACCATTGCAAATTCCATCCAACAGGG
>VBSM01002153.1:49573252-49598210 GCA_008086735.1 Cheirogaleus medius
CAGGATTACAGGCGTGAGCCACTGCCCCCGGCCACCTTGAATATTTTTAAGTGCACCATCTTTGAAGTTCATTAGCCTGGGGCCAGGGCTGGGCGAGGCAGATCAGGAAGGGTAGCAGAGCCCTGGGTGAGCAGCCTGGCCTCCTGCTGGGTCAGGGCTGGCTTTATGAGTTCATTACAAAGCCAGGGCTCACTCAACCAGACCTCTGGTCCTTCCAGTTCCCCCCTGAGCTCTGAGGGCTCTCTGTTCATGTCACATGGAGGGTAAAAGTGGATTCTAGATCTGCACAAGCAGATGTTCCAGCTCCAGCTGGCTGTTCGCACCCCAGGATCTTGTGTCAGATGCAGCAACAGGAGGTGAGTGGGCAGAACTCAGGGCCTGGCCCAGCTGCCTGCCCAGAGCCTCCCAGGGGCTTTGCCAGGCAGCCCCTCTGCTCTCGTGGCCGCTGTATGCGAGGGGTGCTCTCGGCTGAGGAGAGGAGGTGTACGTGAGCGCATCTTCCTTCCCCATGGTCTCTGCTCTGGCATTTTTGGAAGCTCGAGGCGATGACCATAGACCAGTGGGGAAAACCTTTTGGGACATCTGATGCCTTTACAGCACGTCCAGCCTGAGCAAGGGCCACATACTGCAATAGAAAAGAGCACCTGGGGGTCAGAAGGCCCTGCCACTTGCTTGGCTGTGTGACCTTGGTCAAGTCCTCACATCTATTGGGGTTGGTGTCCTGCCCTCTTTTCCCCACAGGGTTACTGTGAAGGACAAATGACAGTGTCTCTACAAATGCTTTGAAAGTTAACTTTCATTATGTTTGATGTCATTAGAAGTGGGACAGTGGGGCCAGGAGTAGGAAAATAGAAAAAAGCAAAAATTCACATATTGCAAATGCTTCAAATTCACAGTGAACAGGGTGTTTTTGGGGGGTACTCAGAAGAAAGAATCTGGGGCAGGTATGGTGGCTCACACCTGTAATCACAGTACTTTAGGAGGCCAAGGTAGGAGGATCGATTGAGCCCAGGAGTTTAAGACCAGCCTGGGCAACCTGGTGAGACCCCTCTCTCTAAAAAAAAAAAAAAAATAGCAGAGCGTGATGACACTCATCTGTAGTCCCAGCTACGTGAGAAGCTGAGACAGGAGGATCACTTGAGCCGGGCATTCGAGGCTGCAGTGAGCTATGATGCACCACTGCACTCCAGCCTGGGCAGCAGGGTGAGACCCCATCTCTAAAAAAAAATTTGAGAAGAAGAAAGGATCTGATTCAAATGCCACAGTATAAAATGCTTAGTTTGTCAACTCTAAAATGCCCATTTTGGTATTTTCTAGTCTCTGAAATTGGGATGCGTCTTATTATTAATGGTGGCCATAGTTTAATTGGCAGTGTTTTTTCTCTCTTAGTGATTGATAAAATAATTTTGTACTTTACAACCAGTGGTATCTTAGAGTTGATAAAATACAGTATTTATCCCAAGTTTTATTTGATATATAATGAAACATGTAAACAGGCAACACTTTGAAGTCACTTTCGGTAGACTGTCGCCATGCTGAGGTGTGAGGGTGTAGGGCACAGAGGTGGTCTATGGATGTCCTGAGCCCGCGCTATTCATTCCATATAACCTAGAGCTTTATACTATACCTGGGAATGGTTATCGTCCTTGTCTCTAGTTTTTGCAGAGTAAGTTATATTTTCTCCCTGCCATTGAGGACCTGTAGCTTTGGTCCTGAGCTCTAAAAGACAGCAAAACACTGGACATAATCTTTTGACTTTTTACATAATAATTATCTGTCATTTTTTCCTTTTGTGTCTCTAGTGAGTCCAGATTTCAGAGATTGTCATCAACTTCCTCCTCAGGGCAACAAGACTTTGAAAATGAGCTGGTTGGTATCTAAGGGACAGTTGTGGTTGTGGCGGGGGCAGCAGGTGGGGACCGGCAGTGACTGTGGGCGGGCAGGGAAAGCACACTCCTGATTCAGCAGCTAACTCAGTACTGCGGGTCTCGAGGGGCGCGTGCTGGGAAAAGCTCTTCTCTGCACCAACAGGCACCTGAACTTGGCAGATACCATAGGCAGGTGGTAGCTGGATGACCGTGGATTGTAAGACTCGATGAACTCACAGGCAGAAGGGATTATGGAATCCCCGGGACTTCCTTAGCACTCGTCTCTCTGATCACACTTAGGTTTTGTATGACAGTTAATTATTGACTTGCCTGCCCGATTATGAGTGGAACATGGGCAGGAGCCCTGCCCTATCCAGCCCTGTTCCCCAGCACCTGATACCTAGTAGGTGCTTATCATCGTTGAGTGCATGATGAACCAATATTTGTCTTTCCCAGCTGGGTAACAGCCTGGCTTTAGGGAGTGTTAAGTTTAAGAGATATGAAGGACAATAAAACCTACAGACACCCTTGTCCCCTCTAACTCCCGCTGCAGGGGGCTGTCCAATCAATTAGGCTTATTTCCTCTCTTTTCCCACCTCTTAGTCATGTTGAACCAATCAAACAAAAGCCCACATCACTTTCTCCAGAGCTTCCCTGAGCTTTCATCAGCTCTTGATTCAAGTTTTGTGATTGGACCGTGACATTGCCAAACCTTGAGAGGTTTTAGCAAGAATTCCAGGTACAGGGTGCATATTGCAAAAGATTGGGAGTGTGTGGACTCTGTCCTGTTTGGGACAAGAGGGTAGCTTGCTGAATAGGGGACAAAAGCACTGTTGTTATACAACAGAAGGTTAAATGGTTATTTAATGTCAAGACAGTGATTACATCTGCCTCCCAAAGACACAGATGTTGGAAGCCAATCCCTGTTCTCTCTGTTTGCAGGGATGCTGCCCCTGGCTGACGGCCATCTTCCGTCTGCAGTGAGTATGCCCTGCGCCTTTGTTTGGGCTGGTTTGTTTGACCAATTGAAGAGCCAAGATGCTTAATCCTAAGAGGGTGTCTCCTAGATACTTTTTAGTTCGAGTTCAAAGCAGTATGTGGGGGCTGAGAATAAAGGTGGCCCAGGTAGCCCCTGAGGTCAGGGACACTGGGGGAGGAGGCCTCTAGGATGGAGGCTCCATGCTGGAGGACACACGGGGCTTCCCACAAGATTCTTGAAGGTAGCAATGAACTTCATTCATTTCTGCATATTCAGTGGAAATCATATGTTCATCTTTCATAGTGCTGCACAAGCTAATTAAACCTATTTTTTTTTTTGCTTTAGGCAGGAATGATTCTACTTAATATTTAACATTAATTAGATGTGGATGGAAGCTCTTCTAGGCAGGTTTACATGTCTTTGAATCAGTGAAAAGTGAAGAAATAAAATGCGTCCCCTCATTTGGTTAAAAGAGTCTCTGCTCTGCCACCTGCTGCCCTGTTCCACGGACTCTGAGGAGCCATTGCTGTGAGAGGCACATTATTTTAAGAACAAGAAAATGCTGCCAGTTAAGCTGCCATCAGCTATAACTGTAGGGTGCACCGCGTTTCAGAGGTGTTGGAATATGAAAAGGGTATCTTAAGAATCAGTGAAATGCAGTGCTTGAATAAGTCCTTGTCTCTGGGCCTCAGTTTCCCCAACTGTAAAAGGAGGCTGAGGATAACACACACTTGGCTTAATTCAGAGGAACTAACACATGTGAGAGCATGTTGTAGATGGTCATGTTTGGCAGGAGCTGCTCCCAGGGGAACTGGCAGGAGGCAGAGTCCTGTGGAAGAAGTCTGTGAGCTCTGGTCTGCAGCAGGAGGAAGCAGGAGACGGACTGTATTTAGAAGTGAGAACAATGTAGTTAATGGCAAAGCTTTGTCCTCTAGATAAATAGTAAACAGGACTCACATTAACAAGTGTACTTCTGAGCACCCACTGGTGCCATGCACAGCATTAGGCGTTTGATCCTCACAGTCTCTGTGGAGCCCCTGCTGACCTGGGGAAGTAGGTGGTGGGCAGTGTCCTTGCTTGAGCTCAGAGGCTCAGGTAAGCCAGGTGGAGCCTGCTGCCAGGTGGAGGCGGCTGAGCTGGATTCCATCACGGTCCATCTGACTGCAAGGCCCACACTGCTGTCTTTCAGAGTTGCCTTATTTTTTTTTTTTTATGAAACAGAGTCTCACTCTGTTGCTCCAGCTAGAGTGCCGTGGTATCAGCCTAGCTCACAGCAACCTCTAACTCCTGAGCTCAAGTGATCCTCCTGCCTCAGCCTCCCGAGTAGCTGGGACTACAGGCATGTGCCACTATGCCCGGCTAATTTTCTCTATATATTTTTAGTTGGCCAATTAATTTCTTTCTATTTTCAGTAGAGACGGGGTCTCACTCTTGCTCAGGCTGGTCTCAAACTCCTGACCTTAAGCGATCCGCCCGCCTCTGCCTCCCAGAGTGCTAGGATGACAGGCATGAGCCACCACGCCCGGCCCCAGAGCTGCCTTTTTAATAGCACTGAGCTCTAGCCAGTGCAGTGTTTTCCCGGCCTTCTGGAAGCAGGGCCCTCAGGAGAGTGGGAAAGAGCAAAGCACCTTGCCCTTCTCCCTCTGTAGCATGGAAGTCTGGCTGTCTGAACCCAGGATTTTGTGGGTCCCCAGGTGACCCAGAGCCTCCAAGTATAGCACTCAAAGGATGGGAAAGGGTGGAGCAGGTCACCTCCCCATCTCTGGGGCCATGGCAGGGACACAGGCAGGAGGCAGGGGCAGTAGGACAGACTGAGACTTAGAATGTTTGAAACCCTAGCTCCACCGGAATCTCCCAGCCCACCTGAGGGGGAGATGGGAGAAAGGGTGGGGCTGGGGCAGACGCACTCCCAACTTCATTCCCGATGGGATTCCCAGCAGCCGTCTGGTCATGGAAGCAGGAGGAGCTGTGGAAGACTGCATCTGTGTACCTCGCCTGTGCACATAAACACATATAGCTTGGGCACAGATGTTTCTAGCAACATCAGGTGGAGTGGTGGCAGTTCCTTCGCCCAGAGTATGATGTAGGGCCGAGAGGGTGGGCTCTGGAATTCACGTCATAGCTCTGCTGTTATAAGCTGTGTGATCCTGAAAGTTACGCAGTTTTTCTGTACCTGTATTTCCTCATATGTTAGAAAAAAGTGGGGATAATAACCGAACCATCCCACAGGACTGTGGTGAGGGTTAAGGGAGATGACCCACGCGGGGGCCTGGGGGCCGGGCCTGCTCCTGGGCTCACACGATTCCACGCGTGTCTCGGTCAGCGACGACCAGATCCTGGAGTGGTGCGGGGAGGACGCCATCCACTACCTATCCTTCCAGAGGCACATCATCTTCCTGCTGGTGGTGGTCAGCTTCCTGTCCCTGTGCATCATCCTTCCCGTCAACCTCTCGGGAGACTTGCTTGGTAACCACCGTCTGGTCCTTGTCTGTGGGAGGCAGAGCAGCAGTCCCCGGGGACAGGGCTCGTGGGGAAGGACCCAGGAGTCACGCGCCAGTTCAGACGTGGGAAGGTCTCAGCGTGACTTCCTGAACTTTCCCATCTGATTGAGGATCCAGAGAAGAATCTTCCCCGAGCCTGGGCCCCTAATACCAATTTCTGATTCTATCTAAGTAAGAGGAAAAACCTCCTAAGCTTTATAGAACCAGGAGCTTTCAGGGAGAGTTTTATACTTTCCTGCCTTCACCCAAATCAGGGGGTCACATTCAGTAGGCCCAGAATATTTGTGATTCAGTCAGAATCAGAGTGTGGCCTTGTATCTAGGGGCAGCCGTGGGAACACAGCTTCCAAAGCGCCGTCTTGAGTCTACTTGCGATGCCCAGTGATTCTCAGCCTTTGTTTTGGTAACAACTTAGGAGGCTTCTAGTTTTCTCAAAATGAGACGAATTCAAATTTGGACGTCACCCTCAGGGTAGGGTGAGAAGTTATCAGGGAGCATCTTGGAGTCAAGCGGAGGCCTTGGCGGCGTAGCTCGGAAAGGCCGGGCCTGCTCGTCTTGCGCTCCTCCTCCCTGGAGGTCCACAAGCCAAGCCTGATTAAGTTCCCTCCTGCTTCCCAGTTGTCACTCTGGAACTAACAGTCTGTGCTTCTCTGCAGACAAAGACCCGTACAATTTTGGGCGGACGACCATAGCGAACCTGCAGACCGAGTGAGTGTGGCGCGGCGGGTAGCAGGGCGCGGTGAGCCGGGGCGAAGGCCGACCCCCAGCCGGGGCTGGGCCAGAGCGGGTGGGCAGCGTCCGAAAGCCCCCGCGGCCGGTGTGTTGCTGGGCCGTGGGCACGGACACGCCACAGGCAGCCGCTGTTTTGTGGGGGGATTTGATGAAGCACAGGGGACCCCGTGGATCTGAAGCTCGTCTGTCAGGGCAGGAAGAGGGACCTCTCTGAAGTGTTCACTAGGGGCCGAGGGCATTGGCCACTTGCCTGTGTGGGCGGATCTGTGGATGAAGCCATTGACTGCCAGCCCACTGCCCACTGAGGACAGCCAGGCCCCAGCCCTGCACCCCCAGCCCCTGCCTGGGCCTCCGCCCTGATGGCTCGCGTCTCCCCTCAGCAAAGACCTGCTCTGGCTGCACACCATCTTCGCCGTCATCTACCTCCTCCTCACCGTGGGCTTCATGCGGCACCACACGCAGTCCATCAAGTACAAGGAGGAGAGCCTGGTGAGCAGGGCCAGGGCACGCGTGCTGGGAGGGCCTGCCAGGCCCACGCCCAGGGCGTGACAGGTCCTGCTCAGGGAGGGCCCTCTGGCGTGTGGCTCGCATATTCATGCTCACACCTGGCATTTTCTTCTTTTTTTTTAAATTTCCTGGTAGATCGTTTTAAGATTTGGACATTTCCTGCTCTTTCTGCCAGCTTGCCCTTTGACTGGTGGGGTCTGGGCTTGCAGTTGCTGATGCTAAGGAGAGAGGAGGTTTGGGTTGGGAGCAGCGCTTCCTCTTGCACCCCAGCTTGACAGGGGAGGGGGTGTCTGTGACTTGGTTCCAGGCCGGGGTCCTCCTCTGATCAGCTGTGTGATCCCCATTTCAGGTTCTTTCCCCTGTTTAGGTTCTTTCTCAGCCTCCTGCCGCAGCATTGGCTCATAGGGTGTTTGGAAAGGGATTCTTTGTATAGGCTGGAGGATGTGTAAATATTAATATAGTAACATGCCCCGGGCCCTCCTAGACCACGGAAGGAGAGAACCTAAGCCTCCTGATTTCCTGCCGTCATCTTTCAGGAGGCTCGGACAGGGCAGAAGACTGGGCCTACCTGGAAACTTGCTTGTCCCAGTGACTTTTCTCCCTGGTGTGTTTCTCCGACAGGTGAGGCGGACGCTGTTTATCACAGGACTCCCCAGAGATGCCAAGAAGGAGGCTGTGGAGAGCCACTTCCGGTAAGCAGGGATGGGGCTGAAGGAGAGCCGAGTCCCTCAGGCAAGACCAGCCCAGTCCCAGGGGCATGTACCTTAGGTGAGCACCTTCCGCCTTTCACTTGGGGACCCAGGTGAGATCCTAGAAGGACCTGGCCCTGCCACACAGGTATCAGGTGGCTCCCGTGTGCTGGCTTTGCTGGTGCTGTGCAAGGTTGGAGCCTGGGTGGCCCATCTTTTGCCAGCAGCCACGGCTGCCCCACAGGACTGCATCTTCTGGGGTGTGGACAGGGTGTAGGTGTAAATAAATGTCATGAGAGCACACAGGAAAAGAAAATGGTTCGCCCTGGGGTTCTCAGTGTCAGCTTTGTAGAATAAGAGATAAGTGAGCTGAGCTTTTGCACCGACCCACAGAGCTGGAGTCTCAGAGGTGGAAGGACCTCAGGGCCATCTATGCATTTGTTGGTTCATCCACCCACTCAGCAGGTGTCTGTTGAGGGAGCACTCTGTGTCGGAGTCCAGACTCTCCCTGACAGAAACTCCTTTCTGGCAGCCCCTATGGAGCAACTGTACCAACAATTCCTGCAGGTGGAAGGCTGGAGGAAAGGCTTTCCCTGAGAGAAGAAGATTGTTTGATTTTTTTTTTTTTTTTGAGACAGGGCCATGCTCTGTTGCCCAGGCTGGAGTGCAGTGGTGAGTGGTGCAATCCTAGCTCCCTGTAACCTCGAACTCCTGGGCTCAAGTGATCCTCCCACCTCAGCCTCCTGAGTAGCTGGGAGCCACCACACCCAGCTAATTTTCCTTTTTTTTGTAGAGATGGGTTCTTGCTATGTTGCCCAGGCTGGTCTTGAACTCCTAGCCTCAAGTGACCCTCCTACCTTGGCCTGCCAAAGTGCTGACATTACAGGCATGAGCTACCAAATCCAGCCTAGAATCATATTTTTCTATGCTTTGAAACAACTCCTCAAAGTTGCCTGGTAGGCAACATTTGGAAGCAGTAGTACCACTTAATGTATAACCTTAAGGAGAGAAAAAGTCCCCTCATTCCCATGCAAACATTGTATGACTCCTACTTGCCACTATTTTAGGCCTTTTTAGTGAACACAGTTGCAATCCATGGGGATTGGTGTGTGGCTTTGCTTTTCAGCAGGGATGCTTAAACTGGAGTTTTCATCCTCACAGCTCTTACTGGGACCAGAAATTGTCCCACTATTTAATTGCATGATTGACTTGTCTACAGGCTGTCTCTCTCACTAGAAATTAAACTTATCCTGGCTCTGTTCCCAGCATCTAGAATGGTGCCTGGCACACAATAGCTGGGGATTTACATGGTCCCGGAATTCCTGGGAGTTCTGTGTATGATTGTATGTGTATGGTGTGGAGGCATCACATGGTGGCACGGGCATTGTCTTTGGAGCGGGGCTGCCTGTAGTCACCTCCAGGCTCAGATGCTCACTAGCTGCGTGACTTTGGGCACAAGCCACTTAACTTTTGTGGGCCTTGGTTTACTTACTCATCTGTAAAATGGGGACAAAACCTCCTAGGTTATGATGAGGATCAAATAAGTTAGTATATGTAACAGTACCTTGCAAGTCGTGAGTATGTATTTTGCTGATTGTTAATATGTGTGTAGACATTTTCTGGGCTGAGGGTCTTTTGCTTTCCTTAGACCCCCTAAAAGGTCTGTGACCTTCAAAGAGGCTACCAATGGAACAGGGTTCAGCGGTGGCCCAAGGTAGATACTGACGTACCACAAACAATACAGCTGTTCCTTTGCGTGGTGAGAGGGATGTGTCCGTTTTCCCGTGAGAAGCACCAGCCGACTGAAAGCCAAGTGGGCATAAACTGTCAGTTCTAGGCAGTTAGTTTCACACTGTTGGAAAAGGCTCTTTGCATTGAATTTCAAAGTTCCCCCTTCTGAGGGATAACAGGCAAGGAGAAAAGAGGTCCCCGCCGGCACAGAAAGGAGCAGTGCGCGGGCTCTGCCGTCCTTGCCTGTGGACACACAGGTGTCTCCTGCCGGGGTGTTCTCTTTTCCCACGGCGTTCTTGGCCCCCTCCCTCCCCGGCGCAGGGACGCGTATCCCACGTGCGAGGTGGTGGATGTGCAGCTGTGCTATGGCGTGGCCAAGCTGATGCACCTGTGCAAGGAGAGGTAAGGGGCGGTGGACAAGGTGGCCTAGAGCTTTCTGACCCCTTCCCCGCCCAGGATGCCACCTCCTTCCTTCTGGCCTGGGGTCCCCTAGCTGGGAAGGTGGGGGAGGCTCTGCCCCTTTCTTATTCAGAAAGCTGGACTCCCCCTTGTCTGCGGTTGAGCAACGCTGGACTGTGGGTGTGGGGCCCGTGCCACAGGGCTGTGAGTCTGAAGCTTGTGCCTCCTGCTCCCGCCCGGCAGGAAGAAGACCGAGAAGAGCCTGACCTATTACACAAGCCTGCAGGCGAAGACGGGCCAGCGCACCCTCATCAATGCCAAGCCCTGCGGCCAGTTCTGCTGCTGCGAAGTGCGAGGGTGTGAGCGGGTGAGGGCTCTACCCCAGCCCCGGCCACGGGCAGTGCGGGCACTGGCACCGGGGTGCCCTGGCACCCGCACAGGACCACGTCATCCCGAGGGGATGTGTCTCTGGCAGGAGGATGCCATCTCCTACTACACGCGCGTGAAGGACCGGCTGCTGGAGAGGATCACGGAGGAAGAGGGCCACGTCCAGGACCAGCCCCTGGGAATGGCCTTCGTCACCTTCCAGGACAAGTCCATGGCTACCTAGTGAGTGTGGGCATGTCCCAGGTCCCCTCTTGGGTGACTCCGTGTCCCCTGGAGATAACTTGCTGTCCCTCTTGGTAGCGGTGGCACAGCTGACCCACCACCGCTGGGATTGGTCGTGCTGTGTCTGCCTCCTGCTCAGGTGTGGCTGGGCGACAGCCTTCCACGCTCGCTGTCGGCAGGCCGCTGCCCGGCTCTCCCAGCTGTGCCGGGATCCATCCTGCTGGCTCTGAGTGTGAGCGTTCTGCCTGGGGATGCGTGCACCCTCCTTCCACTCTGGAACCACAGATTCTTCTGCTTGTGGACTCCCCATCTTCCCACAGACGCAAAGCTGTAGGGGAAGACCCTGGGGCACACCAGGATGCTAACTGCAATGAGGGTCCTGGCATTTCATAGAGCCCCTTGGCACGGGGCTCTAAGCTCACAAAATGCTCTCAAGCTCTGGGAGCACCAGGGGCAGGTCCTGAGAGGGATGCAGAAAGGAGGTGGCCAAGCCAGTGCCCCTTCCCTTGCCTTCCCTGCCCCAGGCATCGTGAGCCTGGGACGTTCCCTGCAGGGGTTCCTGCCCATGTAGTATGCCAAGCATGGCACCTCTTACATAACGCTAATCACAATAAAGTCATAATAATAAAGCAAAGACCCTGTGCTACAAGCCTCCCACTCCTACTTAGTCACCGTTTGCCACGTACGTATGCGGTGCCCTGGGTGGGCTCGGCCCTGACCGTGCCTGTGTCTCCTGGCAGCGTCCTGAAAGACTTCAATGCCTGCAAGTGTCAGGGCCTCCGCTGCAAAGGTGAGCCCCAGCCGTCCTCCTACAGCAGGGAGCTCTGTGCCTCCAAGTGGACGGTCACCTTCGCTGCTTACCCCGAGGACATCTGCTGGTGAGCCCCCAGGCCAAGGAAGGGGCGGGAGAGAGGCCTGGGGTCCTGGTGGGGGCTGCCCATCACCTGGAGTACAGGTGTGACCCGCCATTCAGTGGCTATCTACACACATCTGCAACTCTCTGGGCAGGGTGCTGACGTGTGCACCATGTGGCCAACTGGGGTGTCCACACCCAGCGCCTCCCTCCGGCGTTACTCCCTAGCATTCAAGCGCTGTCCAGCAGACATTTAATGTGAGCTTGTGTATAGCTTTAAATTTCCCAGTAGCTATGTTAAAAAAGTAGAAAGAAACAATTGGAATTAATTTTAATAAATGATCATTCCCCATATATCCAAAATGTTATTTCAACATGTAGTCAGTTTTTCAAAAATTTGAGATGTTTTACATTCTTTTGCCTACTTAGTCTCGGAAATCTGGTGCGTACTATACACTTGTAGCACCTTTCAATTCAGACCAGCCACGCTTCAAATGCTCAGTGGCCACATGTGGCTTGTGGCTCCCATGTCGGACAGTGCAGCCTTAGCCTGGGGGACACGCTGGTGAGCCGTGTCCATGGAGGCCACAGGTGAGCCTTAGGCACAATGCTGCCAGTGAGGCACCCCCAGCAGAAGCCCCAGCACGGCGGCCTGTCCAGTTCCTTGCACAGAATGAGCTTCGGGCGCTTGTCCCCATTGAGTTCTAGTTCAGCCTCTGACAGTTTTGCCTTCGGTTCATAGGGCCTCCTAAATTGGGATTGGCTTGTGGTTCTGTTCTTAGTCGGGGTGAGACCAGGACAGGTGCCAGCTGTGCCTCTGCTCCTTTGTCCCTCCCTCCCTTCTCCTTGTACCCCAGCCCGTGGTCCCACTGGGAAGAATGGGTCCTTAGTCACAAAGCACTGCAGACATGTCTAAGAAATGCCATGTCGGAGCTGTGTTTGGTCTGCTCTGTGCTGGCTTCTCTTTGGTAGGTTCTGGTAGGTTCTAGCAGGGGAGCCAGGTCAGGGAATAACCTGTTTTCCATCTGAGCTCACAGGGACCCGAGAATTGGCCTTCCCATAGCTGAAGGTCAATGCAGAGAACTTGCCTTTACCCCTGAGGCCCAAATGAGCCTCAGCCAGAGCCCCTGGGCTAGTGGCTTGGCCTGCCTTAATCCGACCTTCCGACCCACCTAAGCTGTGGGCACTGGGAGGTAAGCCTCTGGGCCTGTGTACCCCCAACCCGCAGGAAGAACCTCTCTATCCAGGGCCTGCGCTGGTGGCTCCAGTGGCTGGGCATCAACTTCATTCTCTTCGTGGGGCTGTTTTTCCTGACCACACCCTCCATCATCCTATCCACCATGGACAAGTTCAATGTCACCAAACCCATCCATGCACTGAATGTGAGTGACCGTTCTCCAAGGCCCACCCCAGGAGTGCTGGCGAGAAGAGGGTGTGGTGGCTGGGGAGGCAGAGGGGCTGAGGAGTGTGGAGGGACTGATCCAGGAAGCCACATCGCTCAGCTCACACCTGTGATTCTAGGCCCTGAACAGACATGGCCATATTTCTTACAATGTCTTTATACTAATGCAAAAAAAAAAATGTTTTTTTTTTTTTGAGACAGAGTCTCACTCTGTTGCCCAGGCTAGAGTGAGTGCCGTGGCGTCAGCCTAGCTCACAGCAACCTCAAACTTTTGGGCTCAAGCAATCCTTCTGCCTCAGCCTCCCGAGTAGCAGAGACTACAGGCACGTGCCATCATACCCGGCTAATTTTTTCTATATATTTTTAGTTGGCCAATTAATTTCTTTCTATTTTTAGTAGAGACGGGGTCTCACTCTTGCTCAGGCTGGTTTCAAACTCCTGACCTTGAGCGATCTGCCCGCCTCGGCCTCCCAGACTGCTAGGATTACAGGCGTGAGCCACCGTGCCCGGCCAAAAAAAAGAATGTTTTTTTAATGTAATTAATCTAAATGTTCAACAGTGGGGGTCATTTAAGTGGAATGAGGTGTATTCAGCCTGATAGAATGTTAAGCGTGCATTTAAAATTGTGTAGCCTTTGTGGCAGACATGGGGGCTTACGATAGGAGCAGAATGTGGAGTCGGCTCTAGGCCATGGTCACGGTGTGGCACCGGTGATTTGTGAGTATGGTGGACACTGCATGGATGGGGCAGGAAGGAATGAAAGGAGCTTTGTTGATTTGGGTGGCAGGATCATGAATTATTTCTTTTACAGTTTACTTCCTGACAGTCTTGTTATAAAATCATTTATTCTGTATAGGTAATGGATGATTTTCAAAAATCTTAGTTCAATCAATAACAGCTAGCCACTCCCTAAATTGACATCTACTTAAAAAGATATTGGTTTCTTATAATTATCTTTGCTGAAATATCTCCCTATATCTTTTTTCTTTTCTCCAATTCCACTTGGCATTGGTTAAGCATCCTCTGGGAAAGCACACCAGACAGGAGGTCCTCCTCATCCTTGTTTTGCCATTCCCTAGCTAGCTGATGAATTCTGAGTTTTTTTCTTCCAAAAACTGGAGTGAAAACACCTGCCCTCTTATACTCATGGAGTTGCTGTCATGATGATCAAACGAGCTGATGCATAGTTGAAGCTCTTATCTAACTGAATACATAATAATAATAATAAATCCCTTAAGTGGATATTAGAGTTGAAGTAGATACATGTCTATTCTTCTGCCAGTTTTTAGATGGAGAGACAAGGCCTATTCTTTTGAGGATGGGTCTGCTGATGAGAGCTCCCCTTTGTTCTACATAAATGGCACCCTTGTTTCATTGTGATTCCAGTGTTGGTTTCCTTAAAGTAAAGCAAGCATCTAAAGATCCTTACACAGCCATTCTGAATATATAACCTTCCCAGGTATCATATGCTTTGATCTTTTACAGTTAACTTATTCTCGTGTAATTCAACAGCATTTTGTAGAAATTGGCCTTTATCAAGTCTTTCGGAAATGTCCAACTTAGTTTTCAAAGAAAATTTCTCTATTTTTATGTTCATTTAATCAGCAAAAGTAATTCATAGTAATAACAGGTACAGCCAGCATCCTCAGGGTTGGGAACAAGCACACTGGAGGCCTGATAAGCTACAGCCAGACCAGCGGGGGTGCGTGGGTGGGTGGCCCGGAGAGCTCTGGTCATCAGTGACCTCTAGGGAATGGAGAAGGTTATCTAGCCGTGGCCAGCCAGATAAGTGGAGTTCAGTTGTATGTGCAGTTGCTTTCTTGGCTGTAAAGAGCTCTACAAGTGTAAGGCACTGTTATTGTTTATTCAACCAACATTTGTGGGCTGCCTCCTCTGGGCCTGGCGCAGTGTTGGTTCTGGGGGTCAAGGATGACCAAACCCTACTCCAGGAGTCCACTGAGCCACCGTGCCAGTAGGTCGCAGCTGCAGAGCCATGTGGCCTGTGCCCCTCCAACTCTCTCTGCCTGTGGACCTTGTCTCCTAGGACCCGATCATCAGCCAGTTCTTCCCGACCCTCCTGCTGTGGTCCTTCTCGGCCCTGCTGCCATCCGTCGTCTACTACTCCACACTGCTGGAGTCCCACTGGACCAAGTGAGTTTCTGGGAGCCCCAAGGCCCTGTCCCGAAAAGGATGTCTCTGACCCCCTGGCCAGGGCAATGGGCACCTAGTAGGGGCCTCACTGGGACACCTGGAGCTTTTGCAGGGTGGTGAGCGCTCACCTATGACTTCCTACAGGTCAGGGGAAAACCGGATCATGATGACCAAGGTCTACATATTCTTGATCTTCATGGTGCTGATCCTGCCGTCTCTGGGCCTCACCAGGTACACACCACTTCCTGCTCTACATTCCAAACCAGGGTCACGTCTGGAGAGTTTGGATGCAAATCTCTAATAATACTGTGTTTCCCTGAAAATAAGACCTACCCATAAAATAAGCCCTAGCAGGATTTCTAAGCATTTGCGAAATATAAGCCCTACCCCGAAAATAAGACCTAGTGATGGGCGTGGCCACGCAGCGCATCTGCACAACCCATGCATTTAGTCGCGGAGGGGTAAAGAAGACGAGCAGCCTTTCTCTGCCCCATGAGAGCTCTAGTGCTCGACATGAGAGATTGGGGCCAATGGTTCTAAAGGAAATAGAGTCGTAAGAAATTCAGGATGGAATTCGGGGTTTGGAGAGTTATGATGATGTTCCAGAAGAAGACGACTTAACTATATTTGAATCAATGTAGATTGTTGTACCGTACTTAAAAAAATAACACATCCCCTGAAAATAAGCCCTAGGGTGTCTTCTTGAGGAAAAATAAATATAAGACCCTGTTTTATCTTGGGGGAAACGCGGTATCTAAGCCTGTTGCATCCACTTGCAGCGCAGTTGTGCTGGCCCATTGGTTCTTCTGGAAATGTGATTGTTCTTTAAAAAAACAAAAACAAAGAAACAACAGCTTGAAAACAAAACTCATCGAGGGCCTTCCATTTAGGAAGGGTCTAATCGTGGCTTTGTTTATCTCAAGGAAGGACGTTTCTGTTAAAACAGGCCCCGATGAGTCACACTGTAGTATCTGGTATTGTGGAGAACAAAGGTAGATCTTGAGACTCGGCCTGTTTTTAGAGTGGAGTAAAATGAAAACGTGTGTAGTGATGACATGGAGTGTTCTGGAAATAGACTTTTAGGGAATTCATTTGTTTTTCAGTCTGGATTTTTTCTTCCGGTGGCTCTTTGACAAAACTTCCACAGAGGGCACCATCAGGTTGGAGTAAGTATCCGCCACATGGGTGCAGGAGCCACAGTCCTGGGTGGAAGTCCCACAGGGCTGGGCTGGGCTTCGGTGGGAGGGTGGGGGCGGCACTCTGTGCTTCCCAGCCAGCATCTTCCTCCCTGGACAGCGGGGCCTGGGGCTGGGCCACCCCTGCCAGGTCCTGGTAGACACGGTGGGAGCTGCCCCGCTTTGTGCTGCACTTGCAGAAATGTGGTTCATCTTTTAGGCCAAAACTCAATAGCAGCAGTCTCATTCACTCTTTGAAACGTACTGAGCACAGAGCCGCTCAGGGAGGGGGAGCTGCTGGCTCTCAGTGGTGCCAGGGAGAAAGGAAGGAGAAAAATAATTAAATGTGACAACCAGAATGACTGTTTGGTCTGGGGATTTATTTATTTATTTCTTTATTTGCCAGGAGAATGGAATTAAACTTATTGCTCATGTGTCTTTGTTAGTATTTTAAGCGAGTATCACACTCACTTGATACTAATAGCTACTATTTAAGAAGGCATGATGCTCAATGCTTTATACATCGTTTTCTCATTTAATTTTTATGACAAGCGGTGAGGTAGATACTATTGTTATCTCCATTTTACAGATGAGGAGGCTGAGGCTCAGAGATGTCGAATAATTTTCCCAAGTTTACCTAGCTAGTTAAGAAACAAAGCTGGATTCAACCCTAGCCCCTACCGTACTATAGGTCTTTTTTTGGGGGGGGACAAGGTCTTGCTCTGTCACTCTGGGTAGTGGTGTCATCATAGCTCACTACAACCTTGAACTCTTAGGCTCAAGCAATCCTCCTGCCTCAGCTTCCTAAGTAGCTGGGACTACAGGTGTGCCATCTGGCTAATTTTTCTATTTTTTGTAGAGACGGGGTCTCATTCTTGCTCAGGCTGGTTTTGAACTCCTGGCCTCAAGTAATCCTCCTGCTTCAGCTTCCCAGAGTGCTAGGATTACAGGTGTGAGCCACATGCCTGGCCTTTAGGTCTTAATACAGGCCCAAAAGCCCAGAATTGACTTTTCCACAGGAATGTTTACAGAGAAGGCTGGCTATGCTTATCTGTAAGGACGCAGTGAATTATTTTAAATGAGTTCAGATACACAGATACAAATACACCCAAGCAGCTCTAGTCTAGGTTGACGGTGACTTCGAGATTGGCAAATCCAATGGCAAACTCCCAGTCTTCACCCTATGTGATCTGTCAGCAACATCTGACACGTTTAACCAAACTTTCCTCCTTAAAACGCTGTCATCACTGCGCTCTGGGGCTCTGGGGCTCTGGGACTCTGCTCTCTTACCCACAGTGTCTCCTCTCACCTCCCTGGCAGGTTTTTTCACATCTGCCCAACTTTAGATTTGGCTACCTGAGGGCTCAGCCTGTGACCTCGAGAGCCATATTCCCTCTCTAGGTGAGGCGAGCACAGCTGGACCCACGGCTTCAGTGCCACTTGGTGACTACTGAATTAAAATATGCAACTCTGGCCTATGCCTCCAGGCCCTTATATCTAGCTGCCTGGCTCAACTTCATTCGGAGTGCTACTGGGCATCACAGACGTTACCTGCCCAAAACCAAACTCCTGACTTTTATCCCAGATCTGCTGCTGCACCCACTCTCCCCATTCTGTAATGTTTCTCCAGTTGCTCTGGCGTAAAACCTTGCGGTTCACCATGTCTCCTTTCTTTCCCTCGCATGCCACATGCAGACCATCAGCACATCCTGACAGCTCTAAGGTAGATCCAGAATCGGGCCCGATCTTACCACCTCCCCTGCACCCACACGGGGATGATGGCAGAGGCATTGGCGTGGTCTCCTGACCCCCACTCCCTCACCCTGTCGTCGGAGCGGCTCTCCTGCTCTAGCTCCCAGCCCCTCTCAGCCTCATATTCTCCCTCCCCCCAGCCCGCTGCTGTCCAGTCCCCGCTGCCCTTTTGCTGGTCCCTGGGTATGCCACACACACCTCCTCTGAGCCGTACTCTGTTGTTCTCTGTGCCTAGAATGCACTCTCCCAGCCTTCTGGGTGACTTGCTCCTTCACACCCTCACATCTCTGCACCAACATCCCCTCCTGGGAAAGGCTTCTCCGACCCCTGTAACGCAGTGTCCCTCCACCCTGCATCCTTTCCCCTGCAGCACGCAGCACCCTGGCACACTGTGTATTTGTGTGTTTGCCTGTTTGTGTCCCAGCTAGAATGTAAACTCCGAGAGCTGGGTCAGGGCTTTGTTTCATTCTCGGTGCCCAGCACAGTGCCTGGCCCACGGACGCAGGGATGGGTAGCAAGCCTAGGGCCCCTCGCTCTCCCTCCGAGAGTGGCTCTCACTCACAGACCTGCCTGGCTCCCCAGGTGTGTCTTCCTGCCCGACCAGGGCGCCTTCTTTGTGAACTATGTCATCGCCTCGGCCTTCATCGGGAACGGCATGGAGCTGCTGCGGCTGCCCGGCCTCATCCTCTACACCTTCCGCATGATCATGGCAAAGACGGCCGCTGACCGCAGGAACATCAAGCAGGTGCCACCCGCTGGGTGTGGGGCTGTGCCTCCGACTCCCTCCCCCCAACCCACGGGCCTGTCACCCTGTCACGCCAGTGAGCCCAGCACCTTACCAGTGCCTGGCTCTGTGCTAGGTGCTTCTCAGCCCGGGCCCGGGTGGGCGTGGCTTTCCCCGGCCTCCACTCTAACTCACAGGCTGCCAAGAGGGCTTGGGAGTTTTGCATTTTAACCAGATTGGCTACACACACATACCTGCACAACTAAAGGCAACAAACTCCCTTTCTGTGGACTACAATTTGCGTACATTCTTAGGAGTACCTCAGATGTCAACGGCATTTTGGGCTTGTGGCGCTTACTCCAAGATCTCCTGAACTGGACGGTGTGGGGTTCTCTTTCATTCCCTGCCGCCGTGGCAGTGCTGAGGGAGCACAGTGGAGAAGCTCTGCTTTCCTTCACTTAACGCTCCGGTCTGGCGAGACGGGCACTGTTCTACAGATGTGCGCCCGAAACTGGCCCAGGACCCCGGCCGGAAGGCGCGGAGCCTGTGCGGTTCACTCTACGGTCTGTCCTCAGACCGCCTCTGCCCCTGGGGGCTCATGGGCCTGCTGGGTAGACAGGATGGGAACGAGGCGAACACTAGGAAGATGTGTGTCACTGTGCTTGGGGACGTCTGGGTGTGCGCAGAGTGAAGCTGGAGCAGGCTGGGGGAGGGTTGGAAGGACACACCTCCTATTTCCAAAGTCCTCCTCCAGCTGCCCACCCCTTCCCACTCCGAGTGCAGGAGGGCCGTTTGGGCAGAACAGGCCTGTGATCACCTCACTTCCTCCTCCTCCCAGAACCAGGCCTTCGAGTACGAGTTTGGAGCCATGTACGCCTGGATGCTGTGTGTCTTCACCGTCATCATGGCCTACAGCATCACCTGCCCCATCATTGCACCATTCGGTGAGTGGCCCTGGAGCCTGGCGCGAGCACGTGGACAGCTGATGCCACCCAGCCTCCCGGGCACACCCATAGCTAGGGCATCGTGCAGCACCCAAAACAGCAGCCGCAAGAACCATAAGCTGCCAAGGAACCACACATGACACCAAATTTCATTCGTTGCTAGATGAATTCCTCCCCCTGGCCTCCCAGCTATGATCTTCCTCTGGTCTGAGGTTCTCTGCCAGCTTGACCATGTCATTTTTGCTGATTCTTTAGCAGCAAGTAAGACGTGCCGCAGGAGCAGTCAGAGCTCGCAGGGTGCTCTAGCTCGGGCCAGACGCTGCCTCCGCCGGGATTATCACGTTTCACTCTCGTCTAGTCCGCAAGGCAGGCCCTGTTTCCATCCCCCTTTTACAGAGGAAGAAGTTCCTATGTTCTTAGTAAGGAGGACAGCTAGGATTGGAACTTAGGACCGTTTTACTTCAAAGGCCAAGATCTTGAAGACTAAAATAAAACATCTGGGACTGGCAGATGAATGGAAGATTCTAGAAGAAAACAGACAGCCAAGGAGACTGTTGGCAGCAATAGCTGAGGTTTAAGGGGAGAAGTTTTAGTTTTCCCTGTATACTTTCTTGCACAATGTTAAAATTCTACAGTATAAACTCTTTAAAAACAAAAACGTTTTTTAAAAAAGAACCTGGCATAATAGAAAAGGTAGCACCCCCCTGCCGTGCCACCCCTGGGGTAAGACCCCTGGGCCTCTGTTGACTGTGACTAGGGCAAGGGATGAGCCTGGGAGGGGCTGGGGAGAATTCAGGCCAGACGTGTGAGTGTGAAACGGCCTTTCCCAAGACAGTCCTGGAATTTCAGTGCTCCGTGGAGACTGAATCACAGACACTGCTACTCTTTTGGGGTCAGAAGAGAGGAAGGGGTTGGGGGAGGTGGGGAGAGGAAGACACACAGAGAAAAAACTAGCAGCCAGGATGTAACTTTGCCTAGTTTTGGGTTCAGGCAGTAGAACAGCACCCCCAGCCCTAGCTCCAGGCTGGAAGAGCCGCCCCTAAGAGGAAGGGTCTCCAGCTCACAGCCCCACCCCCACAGGCCTCATCTACATCTTGCTCAAGCACATGGTGGACCGGCACAACCTCTACTTTGTCTACCTCCCTGCCAAGCTGCAGAAGAGGATCCACTTCGCCGCTGTGAACCAGGCCTTGGCCGCTCCCATCCTATGCCTCTTTTGGCTCTACTTCTTCTCCTTCCTGCGCCTGGGTGAGGGGCCCTTCTGGCCTGGGGGACCAGCCCTAAGCCTCACATTCCTGTATCCACACCAGCCATTCAGATCCCTCACTGCTTTAATAGCATCAACTTGGTGTCCAATCAGAATGTGGTGCCCAGAGTGAGGGCCAGTTGGGTGTCCAATCAGAACGTGGTGCCCTAGGGTGGGGGCCTGGTGGGTGTGGTCTTGACAACCCAGCTCCTGAGCTAGCCTGAGCACAGGTGTAACCCTCATGAGGGCCTGGTCGGTGGTCTCAGACATCACTAGAGAGAAGATAGTCCCTTTATCAGCTCAGGGGACTGAACCAGAGGAGATTGCTCTTTGTGGGTGGTGGATGGCCCAGGTCCTCCCACCTCACAGTGTGTGGGGGATGGGGACATGCAGGAGGGAGAACTGACACTCTTGGGAAAAGGCATATGTTATACTGCCCCAGACAGACTGGGGGGAGCCTCCATCCTACCTAGCCCAGGGCACGGAGGCTGGAGGGCACTGACCTGGTGAGGATGCTGGCAGACTGCCTTTGACTTGGTGTCCCAGCACCTGCAGTCTGCCCAGGGATAATGCTGGCCATTCAGTGGGTCACTCTGCATGCTCCTGCACTTGAAGACACGATCCCAGCTGCTGGAGTGAGTGGTGGGGATGGAGGGTTAGGCCCTGCCTTTATTTTCTGCCTGAGGGAGCTGTCACACATCGTTCCTGCACCAGGTGTAGCCCCTTCCTCAGCAGTTCCTCCTCTTCCTCCTCCCCCCAAGACTAGCATCCATCTGTCCCCAGGTATGAAGGCCCCTTCCACCCTGTTCACCTTCCTGGTTGTGCTGCTCACCATCCTGGTCTGCCTGGCTTACACCTGCTTCGGATGCTTCAAGCACCTCAGCCCTCTGAACTACAAGGTAAAGCCCTCCCCCATGACTGCCCAGCTGGGACCGAGGAGGAGAAGATGGTGGGCTCACTCTCCACCCCTCTGCCGCCCTCTCTGTAACAACACAGCAGTAGCCTGCTCCAGATTGTGTTTATCCGTGGGAAAGGCGTGGGTAGTTGGGTGTGATGTGTAGTTTCCCTCCCTCCCCCTTCCCTGCTCCCTGCACTCCCCCCACCCTATCCTCCGGGGCTGCCTCGGAGCTTGGTGCCAGCTGGTACTATTATTCCGGGTGTTAATAGTCTGTTTGTTTGGAGGGTGTTAGTTCAGGGAGATCAGTTGTGTTTATCATTGCAAGTTTTTGCTGTTATCTGCAGACAGAAGAATCAGCAGGTGACAAAGGAAGTGAGGCAGAGACCCGCGTGCCTCCACCGTTCACAGTAAGCTGTCTATGCTGCCTAACCTGGGGTGCTTGCTGCCCTTTGTGACTCTGGTTGTAATAGTCCCCACCAGAAGAGCCCTGGCAAATGTGCTTTGATCATCTCTTGCTAAGACAGAAGTCCCTTGATCACGTGGCAGGCAAGTTTCTGAATTAACATCAGAGAAGGAATCCCCAGTCCCTCTGGATGTTCTAACCTGCACACTTAAGCGCTGGGAAGATAATTAGTCTTGCCGAGATGTGTGCCCATCCCCCTTGGTTTCAGTTCCCTGCTCACTTTCCTCCTCTGCATGTTTAATGCCTGGTGTGTTCGAGGCTTTAGCAAGGCGACATTGTAAGGCGCCAGGGTTTGATGAAGCTGTACTGCCAGCGGTGCGCCTGCCTGTGCCAGGGCCTCCGCCAAGCACCAAGAGGGTATCACACAAACTCCTCTTTGAAGTCAAGAAATGAACGTTGAACCTGCTGTAGGAAGACACCAGGACTCCTTCCCTGACTGGTCTTCCTGCTCCCAGCCTTCAGGGTCCTGCTCCTAGGGTGGGGCTGGGAAAGGAAAGCAGAGCCACAGAAGCCCAGAGCTGCGACTGCTGGCCTTCAAGACAGACGCGAGGCCAAGACAGTGGCCGATCTCGTCAGCAGTGTTCTTCCCAGAACTGGCTGCCTCCCAGGTGTCAGGTCAGGCCCTCTTATCAGTGTCTGTCCTTGGACAAGCCCCAGAGGAGAAGGTCCTCAGAAAGGCTCATTACCCAGAGACACCCCAGTGCCTGTGCCAGCCCAGCAAGGGGAAGGTGGGACAGGTGCATGAGCTGATGCCTCATTCCCAGGCTGGGTGTGGGAGCAGGAGAGTAGGACTCTGTGCCTGGGAATGGGAGGAAACGAAAGTCACACGGATCCCTTCCACATCCCAGAGGTCCCACGACCATGTTCTAAGCCTGCCTGTGTAGACAGGCTTGTTTTCTATATCGAGTGAGAAATTCTAAAATCCAGTGCTGGGAACTTTGTTTCCTCTGAGAAAGAGAGGAAGCTTCTCTGTCGTGCTTCCTTCTGTGTGATCGTGAGAACTGTGCATGTGAGCTTTCTGTTTTGCCCTGGCTGCTGAAGTTCTGCAGGTGGCATGGTTTGGGTCCTGACGTCCTAAGTTGATGTTGCTGTTTCTTCATGTGTCCTTCAGGAGCACTCTGTGTCCTCCTGTGGGAGGATCAGGTGGTAGTGGAGAGAAGGGGTATCCCATGCCCGCCCCCACCCAAGCACTAACTCCCCCATTTGCTGACAGCCCTACGTGCCTCGGATTCTGAATGGCTTGGCCTCAGAGAGGACAGCCCTGTCCCCGCAGCTGCAGCAGACCTATGGCGCCATCCACAACATCAGTGGGACTCTCCCTGGAGAACACTTGGCCCGGAGCCCTGCGGACGGTGTGGCCACTGCCCACTCGGAGGCCTGAGGGTGGGCGAGCTGCCCGGCTGGGCCAGGGTCGGGGGAGCCCAGGAGACGAGAAGACACACGTGGAGAAGTGGCTGGACTCCAACCCCAACCAAGTCCATCTGATCTAAGCCCCACTGCCCTGAAAAGATGGAACCAGAAAGACCCGGGCCTCGGGCCTTTAGCTGAAGGGGAAAGGGTTGAGACTGCCAGTTCTGCGCCTTTGGGTGCTGGTGACAGCAGCGGTGAGGGAGCACCCACGCACTCACCTAAGGCTCTGCAGCTTCCAGTCCCTCCCCCACAGGCTTCTGGCTGTGGCACTGGGGTGACCTGTCTAGCAGTTTGTAGCCAAGATCATGTGTTGGACGTTTGCCCCCCAGACCGATCAGCCCTGGAGACTATATCGGGTAGCAAGTGGGAGAGACCTCCTCCCTCTGAGCACCCAAACACTGCCCACCCTCTAGGCAGCGGATGCCAAAGAGCCGAAGCAGCCGCGGCCTCACGTGCAGTCTGGGTGGGAGTCCCGCCCCCGCCCCTCGCTCAGTCCCCCCCAGCCCCAGCCCTCCCCGCGCTCCGGGAGGCCACGAGGAGCAGGGCGAAGCAGCCAGTGCTCCCTGCAGCTGGCTCCTGCCAGCCGTGCACACACCCCACATCCTGCTGCGGTCCTGTGTTCCGTCATGTTGTCAGGGACACTCTGGCTGGGTCAGGGTCAAAGAGGACAAAGGACCAAGAATAAAGTACCCATTGGACCAGACAGGTGAGATACAGCCTCTCCCTGCCCCTTCAGGTGCGTGGGGTCCAGGCAGGCTCGCTGCAGCTGTCATCCGTGTCTGCCCCCGCCAAGGTGGGAGGGGCAGGGCAGGGCCTCCTTGGAGCCAAGAGCAGGCACGGCTGGTGTGCAGGGCAGAGAAGGAGGGGTGTCAGCTGCCTGCAGTGCCGGGCTGTCCCACTGCCCTTGAGCGGTGACCCAGGCAGGAAGGACAGGCCTTTTCCTTCCCGGTGGGATTCTGGGGCTGGGATGGGCTTTTGCCCAACCAGCCCCCTCCCTGCTGTCTCCAGGCGGCATCAAGGCCCACATTGGAGTGGCGGGTGCGGGAAGGGGGGTGTGAGAGCCGTGGAACGGTCTAAGGCTCCTTGACCCACCAGGGACGGGTGCGGCAGGGCCCTGGTGGCCCTCCTCAGACCTGCCTGTCCCTGTCCCTGGCCTGGCCGGGCCTGGCCCTCACACCCGGGCCCCTCTTCATGCTGTCCTGCGCCAGGGGTCACTCGGCCGTGAGGCCTCTGCTCTGAGATGCCTGGCACTGGGAGAGGGTGGCCTGGTGCCGTGGGTCCTTTGGGGACCACCCTGGTGCAGTGTGGCCCTGGGCAGCAGAGGGCAGCCCTCCCCCAACATAGACTGCGCACCTGCCAGCTCTGCTCTGGAAGAGGGACCTGACGTGGGGTCAGGGCACATAAACGTCACTTGGTTCCAGCTCCTCTTAGAAGTAAAATCATTTATTATCAAAGACATGTACATGGGCGTATGTGGGGGTGGGTGAGTGTGGGCTCCCAGCACGGGCTGGGGACAGGGCAGACGCCACAGAGCAGGGGCGCCTTCCCCAGGAGAAGCCTGGAGGGCGCTGGGGTAGGCGTGGGGATCACTGGCGCTCCAGCAGCGACACGAACTTGCGGATGTCCCGGGCGAGCAGCTCCGGCTCCTCAAAGGCCGCAAAGTGGCCCCCACGGGCCATGTAGGAATAGGAGATGAGTTTCGGGTACTTGAACTTCATCCACTTTTCGGGCACGTGCACTAACTCGAAAGGGAAGGCGGCAAAGCCGGTGGGCACGTGGACCTTCATGCTAGAAGAGACAGATCCACGGAGGGGTGAGGCTGTGGCCCTGCGCCCTCTGCCCTCCAACGTGGGGGAGTTCAAGGGCCTGGGGGCTCGGTCAGCTGGCCCACCCACACGGAGCCATGAAGAATAGGGCAGACCCAGG
>VBSM01002153.1:49598310-49638274 GCA_008086735.1 Cheirogaleus medius
ATCCTCCTGCCTCAGCCTCCCAGAGTGCTAGGATTACAGGTGTGAGCCACGCCCGGCCAGACCCAGGGTTTTAACTGCCTCTTGCCCTACCCCTCCCCTCCAACTCACCAAGGACCCTCTCTTTTCTGGGAGGGCCACCTGGGCAGGGGCATGGAACAGCCTCTAACTCCCACCTTCATTCCCTTTCCCTTTGCTGCCACTGAGGGTCTCCATATGGGATTGGAAATCCCAGAACCATTAGCACCACAACACACTAGCGTCCTGGGCCAAGGGAGGCCCTGAGGGACATTGGGGGCCAGGCCTGGTGTTCCCTCCATGAGCAGTTCTAAAGGCATAGGGATTTCTCCAAACACCTGGACCTTTAGTGTCCTCGTCCAAAGGCCTCCAGTGACACTGCAGGCAAGGCTGTCCTCATCCTGCCATCAAAGGCCCCACTTGAGTTCAAGACAGGCCGCCCCCTGCTTCCTGCCCAGAGGCCCGCACTGGGGTGTGGCCGGGCTCACCGCTCGTGCTTGTGGGCCATCCAGCCCTGGCCCAGGTTCTCCTTGTAGTAGCGCTGGGAGGAGACGATGGTGCCCGTCGTCCAGTAGAGCATGATGTTGGTCAGCAGCTCGTCCAGGGAGAACTTCCTGGGAAAACAGCACAGAGCCCTGCTCTCGGCACCAGAGGCAGCTGTACTGCAAAGCTGCCACTTTCAGACTGTGCAAATGCCAGGCCCTGCGCATGTGGCTTCCTCCTCAGCCCTCACTGCAAGGTGGGTGGCATGATCCCCATGCCACAGGCAGGCTGGGCCCAGGGTGCCAGCTGCTATGGTGACAGGTAATGCGGAGTGCTGACCACACATGAGGCAGCATGTTCTGAGCTCCTTACGTGCATTTATTTCTTCCTTTTGATGATAGTAACCTATGGGACGTAGGCTATTGTCATCTCCACTTTACTGGTAAGTGGAGAATCCAAACCCAGGCGGTTGGGTCCAGGATGCAGACGCCACAGCCCCCAGCCCCACCCTCCAGGGAGGCCAAGTTCTGAGCCTGGGTTTCTCCAGGGCAATGAGTTCCCCATTCCTCGGGATCCTAAGGGACTCTGGGCACTCATCAGAGAGGCGTGGGCTTGGAACTCCCAGATGCAGGAACGAAGCCCAGCCTCTGAGTTTCCCTCCGAACCCGCACACAAGCTTGCAGGGCACTGCACTGAGAGGGCCGGGAGTCACGGGACCAGGGGCCTTGTCTCAGCCATGCTAAGGAGCACCGGATGCTGGCAGTTGTTCACCCTGCCTGTGCCCATTTCTCCTCTGGTAGACACGTGGCAGTGTCAGAAGTAAAAACAACACAAAATCCTAGTCCATTACTAGGACAGCCTGCTCAGCCGGAGACTTGGCACTGCCAGGTTTTCCAGCCCCATTTCCACCTCACCAGCCTCCAGCCCTTCTTCCTGGGAGCACCTGCCCACTGCACCCTGACCCTCTAGCATCATATCCTGTGCCCCTCCCAGATCTGGCCAGTTGGTTCCACGACACCCCTTTGGTGCCCTCACCCTCACCCCTGTGGCCTTCTGCCCCACAATGTCCACAGACGGGGGAGGACTCCCAGCCCCGCTACTGAATCTGTCATGGATCCACGCTCTCCAGGCCCAGCTGCCATCTCCCCAGAGACTCCTGACAGCCGTGTGCCCTCCCATTGCCCACCCCACAGCTGCCTTCCTTGCCGCCATCTTTGAGGACATCTAAGTCCTACAGGCAGCAATTTCCCCCACATCCTTCCCTGCCAATTCTAGGCTTTTCTGGCTTAGGGGAGGTGTTGTTTCTTGTCCTGCCTCCCAGGGCCCCACTGGCCATGGTCTTCCTACTCTGCTCCAGGCACCCCAGCCCTGAAGCTTCCTTCAACCCAACTTTGTCAGTCACTTCCTCCCCCCACTGCTCGAAGTCTATGGGCCTCTTGTCATCCTGGGGCCCTCCCCCGACCTGCCTCCCCTCCATGCTCCTGTCCCCTTCTCCTGCCCCAACCTCTCCTCCTGTCCCTCCTCAACCCTGCACACTGACCTGCCCCTGCTGCCCAGGCCTATAGGTCAGGGCCTCTCACTAGGTTCTGTCCTTCCAGACACGAGCACGCTCTTCCTCTCTCCCTCCTTCTGTAACGAATAATTCTTTCCCAGCATCCATGCATGGGGCTGTCCATGTTTTCTTTGACGAGATTTGCACACACCACGGCTCTAGCCACTAACTCCACTGGGAACACAGTGTAAGTAGTTCCTCCGATTCCACTCCTCGCCTGAGCTCCAGACATGTGGGTCCAGTTACCCACTGGACATCTCCACCCAGACATCCTGCCAGCATCTCCCACTCAACACGTCCACGACAACAGTGAGCTCTGACACCCCCCCAAATGCACGCTCAGACACGCACATGCACGTACATACATGTGCACACATACCGAGGCTCCCCTCCTCATCCTCCACACCCAGCAGCCAGGCTGAGTCATCGTGGAGCCTCCCTCTCCCTGTTCCCACCACGTCCCAGCTGCCCTCGATCCCACCCTCCCATCCTGCGTGAGGCCCTGCTCCTGCAGCTGCTGCCTGAATTAGACCACGTTTGCTGGTCCTTGCGCCTGGCCTCTCGGCTCTCGGGCAAGAGCTGGCCGAGTCACCAGAAGCCAAGTCACCAAAACTGCCAATTTGCTTCAGCCATTTAGGTGCAGTTGGTTGGTCATATTTTTATCCTCAGAATCACATTTTCAGGAATGTTGGATCAGCTCTGCCCTGCACGCACTAACGCAGCTGGAGACGGGGCAGGGAGAGGGAGGCTGAGGGCGGAGCAGGGTCCTGAGGGGGCGCTGCTGCTACACAGGAGTACGAGGGGTGTCCTTGGGAAGAGGCTTCCGGGGAAGGAAGATTCTGAAGACATCCTCACATTCAAGAGCGTATTCTTCTTAGTCCTTCATCCCTCCTCTCAGAAATCCCGGATCTCTAGGAAATCCTGAATATCTAGCAGGGGTAAAGATCCCCGCCGCATTTAAAAAATGCGCTTTTGACAAATGACAAGCGGTCAGTGAAAAGGGAGGAGTTACAATAAACCCGGAAACTGTGTGTGCTCTCTGCCAGCTGACACTTGCCTCCATAGCCCCTTCGGCTCCGGCCTCAGATTGAAACTACCACGACCGCCATTTCCGCCCCACTGTTCTTTCTAGAAGATGGATCTGATCCTGACTGTCTCACTGGAAGTTTGGTGCTCCCTGTAGGCAGGGCAGGGCCAGACCCCTGGCCCAGGTGGTCCTAAAGGAGTCCATGACCCCCTAGGGCCTGCTGAACGTGAGGGGGGAAACAGGTCTCAGAGGAAGGGCTTGCCTGCAGGAACGAGCGCACAGTCTGCCCCCAATGAACCTGCTCCAGTCTCTGAACAAGTCACCCTTTCTAAGCACACCTTGCATTTTTATTGCTTTTCTTTTTGCCTAAATTCCCTTCCTTTATCCAGCAAACTTCTACTCATCCTCCAAGGCCCAGATCAAATATTCTCCCAGTCATTTCCTCTCTCTGTCCCTTAGACAAAGTGAACCCTCCTCCCTCTGGACGCCCACAGCCCTCTGCACATATCCTCAGGGCTCCTTCATCCAGCAGCTACTTACTGAATACCCACTGTCGCCTGCCACTGTGCTAGGGGCTACAGCATGGCCAGAGTGAGCTCTTGCCCCCAGGGCGGGACCTATCTCACCTCACCCTCATTTCCCATCCCCAGCACCGTCTGGTCCTCTGTATGTCACTGGAGAAACGGAGAAAGGGATGGGCCGTGGAGAAGGTGGGTCATAGCTGACCCTGGTAAAGCCCGAGGCAGGCCGGGGGCTTCAAGTCATGTTTTGCAGAGCCTGCAGCTGCTAAGGCTCTGGGAGATGTGACAGCCTCCCCAGTCTTCCTGCAGCTACCCTCTGGGAACACACAGTCATGTGGGCCTGACGCCAGGCTCTCCCAGGGTTCACGAGGAGAGGCCCTGGCTGCTGATGCCCCGATCCCAGGAGGGGCCTGTTGAGCAACAGGAGCATAGGCAGTGAGCCCTCAGCCTGGTCCTGACCTCTCCACTGTGAGGCTTGGAGCAAGTCACTAGACAACCTCATCTGAAATACGGGGCTGCAAGGGTCACTGGGTGAGGACCTGTGAGAAAGTCAACAACAGGTAGAGCTTGCTGAGCACCCCAGGCCGAGCAACCAGATATGAGGACGAAGAGGATGGTGAGGAAGGTGGCTGCTGGGACCGGGGTCCTGACGGCAGGGGCGAATGAACGGGGGTCTTACTTTTCCAGGCCTCCATCCTCCAGGTACCGGTAGTCCGCATTGGTCCAGGTAGAAAACTTCTCTAGAATATAGGCAGCCAGCCCCACAGGAGAGTCATTCAGGGCACAGCCTGGCATGGGAAGGAGCAGGGGCGACTCAGGCCTGGGGACCAGGGCTAGCCCTGCAGCGCGGCGCTGTGGCGGGAGCCTGCACTCCAGCACAGCCCTGCCCGGCGCTCGATGTCCACACACTGCGCTGCCTCGACCCTTGGCCTGGGCGCCGTGTCTGAGGCAGGGACACCGCCTCCTGCCATCTCATGGGACTCATGCGCTGTGTGTGCAGCTGCCTTCAAAATGAAGTGTCTGTCACCGGGGTTTGGTGAAGTCCAAATGAGAAGTATATGTGCAGGCTGTTTCTAAAAAGGTGGGGGTTTCAGTCTATATCCTCTGAAAAATGAGAAACAACCAAAAAGCCCAAAATAGAAGATCAGTGACAAATAAATACTGGTACACCCATAAGCTAAAATACTCTGTCGTCAATAAAAAATGGCTGGGACAACAGCATCAAAGAATCTGCAAACACGATGCTGAGCAAAGGAATCCAGGCTCGAGGCTGCGAGCCCAGTCAGAGAACACGTAGAAACAGGCGAAGCCCATCTGTCTGTCCCAAGCCAGGAGGACAGCCGCCCTTCGGGGGAAGAGGGCACAAAGGGCCGTCTGGGGTGTCGGGCCGTGCTAGTAATGAGGATATTTCACTTGTGAAAATTCACCTGTCAAAATGTTAGCAAGCTCTTCTGAAGAAGGGGCTGTGGGGACGGAGGAGAGGCTATAGGTGTTTTGTGCTCTTGGTATTTTTAAACTTTTTGACAATGAATGTGTATTTTATAATCAGAGAAAGAAAACTTGGGTTTTTTTTTTTTTTTTTTTTTTTTGAGCTGGGCAGATCTTTTTTATTGTTATTTTAAATTTTAAAATGTTTTAATTATTATGGGTACATAATAGATGTATATATATTATAGGGTACATGTGATGTTCTGATACAGGCATACAATGTGAACTAATCAAATCAGGGTATTGGGGTATCCATCACCTCAAGCATTTGTTATTTCTTTGTGTTAGGAACATTCCAATTCCACTCTTTTAGTTATTTTAAAGTGTACCCTAACTTATTGTTGACTCTAGTCACTTTGTTGTGAAAATACTTTTTTATAAAGTGTTATTATTATGGTCACAAGCTGCCTCAAGTGTGTGAGCACGGAAGCCTTCCACATGGGCAAAATGATCCCAGCTGTCCCCGGATGAGATTGGGGAGTCACCTAGTGGACCCTTCCAGAGTTACTGATTCTACACAGGTCCCACCTGCCCTTGTCTGCGAGCTGCTTCACAGCTTTGCGAACTATAAAAAGCCGACAGTGATGCGCATGATACTTGCTCACAGAGAAGCGAGTGAATTTCGTCCACTGGCAATTTAACTGATTATTACTATGTGGATTTTGAGAAATTTTGCATCTATCAGTAAATTATTTTCAGTGTTCCTAATTGTTTTCAAACTGTTCGTGTTTTTTAACATATTACTGGTTACTTTTTGAATTAATGAGTTAAATAAAATATTGGACAATTGTTCATTTTATATTCATATGAGAATCATGATTTTTTTTTTTTTTTTTTTGAGACAGAGTCTTACTTTGTTTCCCAGGCTAGAGTGAGTGCCATAGCGTCAGCCTAGTTCACAGCAACCTCAAGCTCCTGGGCTCAAGCGATCCTTATGCCTCAGCCTCCCAAGTAGCTGGGACTACAGGCATGCGCCACCATGCCCGGCTAATTTTTTCTATATATTTTTAGTTGGCCAATTAATTTTTTCTATTTTTAGTAGAGACGGGGTCTCGCTCTTGGTCAGGCTGGTTTCGAACTCCTGACCTTGAGTGATCCTGCCGCCTTGGCCTCCCAGAGTGCTAGGATTACGAGAATCATGATTTTATATATTTTTTAATTATCTTTTAACAGGATCCTGGTGGCAGAAATGATTGCCCGGCCCTCCCTCACTTCTATGGGGAACTTGCCCCCGGGCTCTGGGTACCCTGTCCCCTTCCCCTGCAGCCCCCAGGCTTCCTCCTGCCCCCACCTGCTCCATCCCTCTGCTTCTCAGCCTAGGACTCAGGCTCAGGGGCCAACATCAGCTAAACAGAGCTGCTGGATTGGCCTGGGAATTTGATGCCCGTTCATAAACTTGTTTCGATGGGAAAATGTACTTTAAAGGTCAAAAGAGTTCAGAGTTCCTTACAAGCGGTTTCCTCCTGTAAGCAGTGTCCCTGGGACGGTGAGGTCCCCCCACCCTGTGTCCCCCACCAGTAGAGAAGGAAGGCAGAGCAGGCTGCCCCAGGTGTGCTCACCCACGGTGTCAGGCTTGGTGCACTGGATGTGCATGTAGCCGCTCTCCCTCATTATGCTGTAGAGGAACTTCTCCTTGAAGGGGTACATCAACTCCATATCCCTCTCGGTGTAGCCAAAAAGTCCCCCGAAACGCCGTCCCAGGAGAAGGGTCAGGGTGAAGAAATTTCTTAAGATCAGAGCCATGTTCAAGTGCAGGCCTTTCACGTGCCTGAGGGCAGAGAGAGGGCCCAGGTGAGGTGGGCTGGTGCCAGCCTTGCTCATCGCCTGTCCCTCTGGGGAGGCCTCAGGAGTTGGAGGAGGGAGGTTGGGGGGGTAAAATACAGTTTCTAGAAAGTTCCAGTCAGGTCTCCCCTAGAGCTTGGCCCATCAGAAAAGTCTAATCCCTGACCTCTCACTGGCCTCTTGGCATGGGCACCTGGCCCAGAGTCACAACCCCATGTCACATGAACGGGGGATCCGAGTCCATGAGCCCTAAGCACAATTGATGACAAGGGACAAGAGACCTCCCTCCTCTCCCCTGGGTGGCCTGTGGCCCGCCCTGCACAGAGGTCCACCTCCTAGAGGCTGCACACACCTGAAAGTGTCCTCACCTGGGCACCAGCTGGGCCATGTTGGTGCAGATCAGGGACCCCCAGTCGCCACCTTGAATATAGAATTCCTGGAAGCCCAGCCGCAGCATCAGCTTGTAAAAGATCCTGGCAGTGGCCACCGAATTGAACCCTGGTTGTGCAGGGGAAAGAAAAATGCAGTCACAGCGAAGCCGCCCCTGGGGCTCTCAGCGTGAAATCCCTCAGACCCGCCTACCCTGGCGGAGGGGAGGCCGGCCGGCGGCCAAGAGTGTGCCTGGGGCTTGGCCGGCTGGACAGTCTGGGGTCCAGATGCGGACCTGCCCCTGGCCGCCCCAGCAGCCCCTCGCCGCCACCCCCAGCCCTGCGCTCCCAGCTCCCGGCCGCGCCCGCGCGGGGGAGCCCAGGGCGGCCGCGTGGCCCGCAGCCCGCACCCTTCTTGGAGGATGCCTCTGAGAAGCCGTAGCCCGGAATGGAAGGGCAGATGACTTCAAACGGGAGCTCGTCGCTCAGGCCGTGGTTCTTGGGGTCGGTCAGGAACGGGATGATCTTGTAAAACTCGTAGAAAGAGCCGGGCCAGCCGTGCACCATCAGCAAGGGCGGCGGGCTGCGGCCGGAGGGCGGCCGGGGCGGCTTCACGCGGATGAAGTGGATGTCCAGCCCTGGGGGACAGAGCACAATCGGGGTGGGGGAGAGGGTCCGAGGCTGGCAGCCGGAAGTCCTGAAACGGCCCTGAGGGTATGTGGTCAGACTCTGCGACCCCGCGCCGCGCCACCGGCGTGGTCACACCCTAACAGCCTGCACTGGCTGTGCTCGCTGTGCCCCACCGTGCTTCCCGGAAGAAGACCTGCCCATAACCTGAGCCCTAGCAGCATTTCTGCGCATGTGCGCAGTATCAGCCCTACCGCGAAAATAAGACCTAGTGACGGGCCTGGCCACGCAGCGCATCTGCACAGCCCACGCATTTCCTCGTGGAGCGGGAAAGAAGACGAGCAGCCCTTCTCATCTGCCCCATGAGAGCTCTAGTGCTCGACATGAGAGATTGGGGCCAGTGGTTCTAAAGGAAATAGAGTGGCAAGAAATTCAGGATGGAATTCGGGGTTTGGAGAGTTATGATGATGTTCCAGAAGACGACGACTTAACTATATTTGAATCAATGTAGATTGTTGTACCGTACTTAAAAAAAATAACACATCCCCTGAAAATAAGCCCTAGGGTGTCTTCTTGAGGAATAATAAATATAAGACCCTGTCTTATTTTCAGGGAAACACAGTAGCCACACAGGTGTCCTTGTTCAGTCTTCACAACCTCCCGGCAAGGGAGGTACTGCCATCACCTCCCAGCCACCTTAGAGCACATGCTCTGAGGGCAGGGCCAGGTGCTGCTGGGTTTTCAGAGCCCAGAACACTTTCCAGCTCACAGAAGGGCTTCATGAAACACTTGTTCAATAATTTAAAAATCAGGGAGTGGAGGGAAGCCCTACATATTTAGCAAGAGAGGACTAATCAAGTAGCTTAGAGTTCAACAGTATACTACAATACGATGCAGCCATTTAAAATGACAGTGTAGGCCGGCCGTGGTGGCTCACGCCTGTAATCCTAGCACTCTGGGAGGCCGAGGTGGGCGGATAGCTCAAGGTCAGGAGTTCGAAACCAGCCTGAGCAAGAGTGAGACCCCATCTCTATTAAAAAAAAAAATAGAAAGAAATTAATTGGCCAACTAAAAATATATAGAAAAAATTAGCCGGGCATGGTGGCACATGCCTGTAGTCCCAGCTACTAGGGAGGCTGAGGCAGGAGGATTGCTTGAGCCCAGAAAGTTTGAGGTTGCTGTGAGCTAGGCTGACGCCATGGCACTCACTCTAGCCTGGGCAACAGAGAGACTCTGTCTCAAATAAATAAATAAATAAATAAAATAAAACGACAGTGTAGACGTGTATTTCTTTAACCTGGATCAGTAGCCATTGCTGGTGGCAAAAGAAAATTGCCAAATCGTGCTCACGGTGTGATCCAACTTTTGTAAACTGTCACATGTATGCGTACAGTGTATTTATACTATGTATATGTGAACTTTAAAAGTCTGGGAGGATAAACTACAAAAATGTAAAAAGCAGTTCTCCCTGAGCAGTAGAAACCAGTGCTTTTACTTTCTTCTTTGTGGTATATTATACTTTCTAATTTTTCTACGACGAACATATATTAAATGCATAACTTTTTCATACACATTGACAAAACATTTATCTTTTTCTAATTATAAAACATAACTCTTTTTAAGTGGAGGACTTTTTTTTTAAGTACAGTGCTGAGAACATCCTCATAGCCAAGGCAGGTGAAGGGACTGCTGTCTCCTCCGGACTACCTTGGGCCTCTGTCTTGTATCCAGAGAGAGCAGGCCCTCCCCAGGCTGGTGGCCCCTGGAGCACCTGGGCGTTCACAGCACTCACAGCGGCTGGGCGGCCACTGCCATGCCTGAAACCCTCCACCAGGAGGGCTGACGTTCTGTTCTGTGGTTAATTCATTACACAAATAATGCGTGTTTACTGCAGAAAACTATAAGGCACAGATAAACCAAAGGGAGGAATCACATGTCATCCCACTATGTGAAGAGAACACTGTGCTGTTCATCCAGATTTTCTTTTAAATAAACTTTATTTTCGGCCAGGCACAGTGGCTCACGTCTGTAGTCCCAGCTACTCGGGAGGCTGAGGCAGGAGGATCACTTGAGCCCAGGAATTTGAGGCTGCTGTGAGCTGATAGCGCCACTGCACTCCAGTGTGGGCGACAGAGTGAGACCCTGAATCAAAAAATACAAAAACTCGGCCGGGCGCGGTGGCTCACGCCTGTAATCCTAGCACTCTGGGAGGCCGAGGTGGGCGGATAGCTCAAGGTCAGGAGTTCGAAACCAGCCTGAGCAAGAGTGAGACCCCATCTCTACTATAAATAGAAAGAAATTAATTGGCCAACTAAAAATATATAGAAAAAATTAGCCGGGCATGTTGGCACATGCCTGTAGTCCCAGCTACTTGGGAGGCTGAGGCAGAAGGATTGCATGAGCCCAGGAGTTTGAGGTTGCTGTGAGCTAGGCTGACACCACGGCACTCACTCTAGCCCGGGCAACAAAGTAAGACTCTGTCTCAAAAAAAAAAAATACAAAAACTTAAACAAAACAAAACCCCTTTATTTTGGAACAGTTTTAGATTTACTTAAAAACTGCAGAGATGGTACAGAAAGCTCTCATATTCCTCATGCCCAGTTTCCTTCATTATTAACATTTTATGTTAATATGGTCCATTCGTTACAATTAATGAACCAGTATTGCTACATTATTAACTATAAAGTCCAGACTTTATTCAGATTTCCTTGGTTTTTAAAATGTTATTGTGGTAAGAACACTTAATATGAGATCTACCCTTTTAACAGATTTTTAAGTGCACATTATTAACTATACACACTATGTTGTGGAGCACTTCTCTAGAATTTATTCATCTGGCATAACTGAAACTTTTTTTTTGAGATAGTCTTATTCTGTTGTCCGGGCTAGAGTGCCATGGCATCAGCCTAGCTCACAGCAACCTCAAACTCCTGGGCTCAAGTGATCCTCCCAGCCTCCTGAGGAGTCCTCAGCCTCCTGAGGAGCTGGGACTACAGGTGTGCACCACCATGCTCGGCTAATTTTTTCTATTTTTTAAGTAGACACGGATCTTGCTCTTGCTCAGGCTGGTCTCGAACTCCTGACCACAAGTGATCCTCCCACATTGCCCTCCCAGAGTGCCAGGATTACACGTATGAGCCACCTTGCCTGGCCTGAAACTTTATTTTTTATTTATTAATTTAGAGACAAGGTCTCCCTCCTTCTGTTGACCAGGCTGGTCTCAACTGATCCTCCTGCCTCAGCCTCCCAAGTAGCAGGGACAATACATGTGGGCCACACACCTGGCTCACACTTGAAACTTTACACATGTTGATCAGCAATGCCCAGTTTCCCCTATTTCCTGCCCCTGACAGCCACCGTTCTACTTTCTGCTTCTGTGAGTCTATCTTAGATTCCTCGTGCAGCCGGCACCCCGCAGGCTTTGTCTTTCTGTATTTGGCTTGTTTCCTTCAGCATAATGTCCTCAAGGTTCATCCATGTTGCCTCATATTGCAGGATTTCCTCCCTATTTAAGGCTGAATGATATTGGCATATACATACATACAATGGAATATTATTCAGATTTCCTTAGTTTTTATCTAATGTCCCTTTTCTGCCCCAGGATCCCATCCAGAATAGCACATTACATGCAGTTGTCCTGTCTCCTTAGGCTCCTCTTGGCTGCGAAAGTTCACACTTTTAAACAAGACTCAAAGAATATAACTTTTAACAAAAATAGAACCCTACATACATTCTATTTTCGAACCTAACTTTCTTCCACTTAACAATATATCCTGGGTGTCCTTCTATGTTACTAAATTTGCTCCTATTCTAAAGTTTATTTTAGTAGGTAATTTTACCTCCTTTGGAATACACTGCATGATGTGAGATTATTTTTAATTCAAATTCTACCACATCATCATCTGTGTTTAAAATTAGGAAAAAAATACACACGTACATACGTGCTGGCCAAAGTCTAGGAGGCAGGTGGGCTCAGGAAGCCAAAGCTGGGCTTGGGGGCGGGGGCAGAGGGTGTCATGGCCAAGGGTAAAGGAGAAAGGGCCACGCTGGGAGTAGTCTGGGGAACTGGGGCCCCAAGTGATCCCCTCCTCCTCTCTGGATGTGCTGGGCTGGACTTGCCCAGGGGCCGCTGAAGCCCCTGCAAGCTCTCGGGCTCTCTGGGAATAGAGACTGGTCTCTGGCGATGGGAGGCCAGGACTTGGGCTAGATCTCACAGAACAAGCAGGAAAGTGGCAGGAGCTACTGTTTGGGAGACAGAACAGTGAGGCCACTAAGGACGAGGACAGAGCTCTGGGGTAGGGGTAGGAGGGTGGGCTGTGAGCAGCCAGGAGCACAGGGGTCAGAGCAGGGACAGAGGACCCTGAAAAGGTCCAACATGTGGAGGGATGGACAGCAGAAAAAAGACCGCAGGGGGGTAGGAGGCCTTCTTGGACCAACCCAGGCTGGGAGCCCAGGAAAAGAGGCACACTGAAGGTTTGCTGGGCCTGGGGACCAGAGGCTGCTTGCTCAGCACTGTGGGCTCTGGGCAGAGAACGTGTGAACCCAAGCCCAGTGGAAGGCTCTGTACTGCAAGGACCAAGGCCAAGAACAGACCATTAGCCCTGGGAAGTGCGCCAGAACCACACATGGATTAAGTCCATGATGAACTCAGTGCGGACGTTGCCCCCTGTGGAGCACTTGTTCCCTGAGGGAAGATTTTGCTGTAAACACCAGTGTCCTGAGGAACCCCGAAATGGTCCAGCAGGCTAAGGCTTTGGCCTCAAGCTTGCGGCTTCCAGGAGGGAAACTGCCCTTTACTGCCTCCAGCCTCTAGGTCTTTGAACATGCTGTTGCATCCTCCTGCGACACCTTCCCCACACACTTGGCAAATTCCTACTCGGTTCAGCTTGGACACCACCTCCTCCAGGAAGCCTTCCCTCACACTTGAAGGAAGAATGTGGGGCTCACAAAGCTCTGAGAGCCTCCTCCCTCATAGCAGCCCTCGCCATGTGTGTCACTGCCCCTGGGGAGCCGTGAGCAGTGGAGGCAGGGACCCTGTCCCCTCTGTGCGTCCCCAGCCCCAGCAGAATGCCTGGGTACAGGCAGTGCCCCATCATCATCTGCTGGATGGACACTGAAGGGCTGGGACAACAGAGGGATCTAAGTTGAACTCAAGGACGCTAGGCAATTTGGAAGCGTTGGGAATGCATATAACGGCCCGCGTGCAGTCTGGCGTGGATGGAGTGGCTCGGATCTTCTTGTTAGGCTCAGAACAGAAGATCCCAAAATCTTCTAAAAACCACAGCAATAGGCACAAGGAGTCCAAAATTGACCTAAACGCCATTTCAGATTTTTTTTTTTTTGTGCTCCTGGCTGAGCTCCAGGAAGGGCTCTGGTTCCGGGACACACGTCCCTGGATTCTCCGATACTTAGCTTTTCTCCCAGTCACTCCCCTCAGGCCCAGCCTCTTGGTGCCCCGAGGACAAGGGTGTCTGCTGACCAGGCTGTTCCGGGTCAGGGCTGCCATCTGTCCTTCCACGTGGTTCTCCCACCCTCCCCCTGACATGGGGACTGAAGCCGGGTCACCAAGAGAGCCTGTCTGCCGCCTACAGTGCAGATGCAGATGTCACTGTGAGCTCTCTAGCGATCCCGAGGGACCCTGAGTTTTTATGTGTAAAAAGAATATTCAGAGATTAACTTGGTTTCTAAAATTATTCTTAAACTTACTAAACTTACACATTTAAAAACCTAGTTCTTCATAAGCATTTGAGTTCAGCTTACAAATCCTATACCATGTGTTTATAAATCTAGCGAATGTTAACACTCTTTGATTAATGGGTGGTTGCATCGCTAAACTTGCTTAATGGTGCTCCTTTAAACATTGTATAATTTCAGTTTCCTTTTGTAAGAACTTTAGTTGATCTGATCTGTCTTTCACATGGTTTAAGTAATTCCTAGGATTTTAGCAAATTAAAATCTTAACTATTACTTGAAAAGACCAAAATCTCTTAAACATAACAAATATTTAAAATTCCAAACATGCACAATTTCCTCAACATAAAAAAGCAATAAGGTGGGCGCAGTGGTGCATGCCTGTAATCCCAGCTGTTCAGGGGGCTGAGGTGGGAGGATGCCTTCAGTCAGGGAGTTCAAGACCATAGTGCACTATGCTCCTGCCTCTGAATAACCACTGCACTCCAGCCTGAGCAACGTAGTGATCTCGTATCAAAAAAAAAAAATTAATATTATCGCAACTCACTGAATGTGAGAAAATATTTGCAAATATCTCATAAGGAATTAATATTCAGAGTATATAGAGAACTCCTAAACCTTAACAACAAAAATTTGAATTAACCTGATTCAAAAATGGACAAAGGACTTGAACCGACATTCCTCCAAGGAAGATGTACAACGGGCCCCTAAGTACTATGTGAAAAAATCCTCCACATCACTAATCATTAGAAAAATGCAAATCAAAAACATAATGAGATATTACTTCATGCCCATTAGGATGGCTATTATCAAAAAACAGAAAATAACAATGCTGGCAAGGATGGGGAGAAACGGGGACTCTTGTGCATTGTTGGCGGGAAAGTAAAATGGTGCAGCCTCTATGGAAAACAGTATGGAGGTCCCTCAAAAAATTTTGTGTGTTACATGTATGTTTAACATGTATGTTACCACAATTAAAAATATAATAAATGAAATTTTAAAAATTAACAGTATGGGTTTGAGTTTCTCAAACATTTCCATATTTGATTCTAAATCTTTCTGGGACTAAAAAATGCTTTTCTACGAAGGAAACTGTTAGTTCGTTCCAAATGATCATAGGGTTACCCTCCCAGGAAAATTTGGAAGACACTTTCTCTTCCTGGTGAGGTTGGTGGCAACCTGTGATGCAGCTGGGGCAGGAGGCCCAGAGCTGCACACAGACAGCACAGGTCTCACAGGATCTTGACTGACAGGCTGAGCATCTTTGAACAGTCACAGTGCCAAGGACGCCAAGACCTCACGAATGGGTTGAGCTGACCGAGCCCATGCCCAGGTCTAAATCTTACCTCCATCCTTCCTCTCAAAGATTGCCACATCCCTGGATGCGATTCTGTAATTCTTCAGTTTTTAAATTACTTATATGTTTTCCTGTCTAGCTCTAAACACTGATGAGTTTGTGGGGACTGCACTATTTTTGCATTCTGGTAAGGTTACAATTTATAAATACATCTCAATGACCTATAATTGGACTCTGCGTCTCCCCACCTTTGTCTGACTGTAAGTCACATCACGCAAGAAGGCCATTCCCATGACATACCTCCCTCTCTGGCTGGTGTTTTAAAAACATACCTTCAATCTTAGTCTTGAAGTGAGGGTATCTGTTGAGAATATCCACCTGCTTCTTCCAGTCAAATTCATTCCGCCAGTAGGAGATAATTTTCTTCAGATAGGTGGAGTTGAAGCCATAGTGGAAGCGGCTGTCCTCCAAAGGTGGGGTTAGACGGAACTTGTCAATCCTCTGGTGTAAGTCCTGGGCCGAAATGCAGGACCCCAAGGAGAGAGGGGTGGGTGGGGCAGAGCACAAGACAAAGTTTGTTTCCAGAAAAAGAGAGCAAACCCTGCAGCCACAAGACGCTGCGTTATAGTAGGGGCAAAGTGGTTTCCCACATCATCGGCTACTCCCAAAGCCTACGTGTTCTTCACTGTAGACTTCAGATTTTCTCTTTTTTTTTAAAAGACAGTCTCACTCTGTTGCCCAGGCTAGAATGCCATGGTGTCAGCCTAGCTCACAGCAACCTCGAACTCCTGGGTTCAAGCGATCCTCCTGCCTCAGCCTCCCAAGTAGCTGGACTACAGGTGTGTGCCACCACCCCCGGCTAATTTTTTCTATTTTTAGTTGTCCAACTTATTTCTTTCTATTTTTGGTAGAGATGGGGTCTTGCTCTTGCTCAGGCTGGTCTCAAACTCCTGACCTCAAGTGATCCTCCCGCCTCAGCCTCCCAGAGTGCTAGGATTATAGGCCTCAGCCACCTTGCCCGGCCTGTCTCTCATTTTTTAAATGTATAAACAATATTCATCTTTAATTTACCAAGGCTTCTATATAGCAGAGGTCAGCAAACTTTTTCTGTAAAGGGCCAGAGAGTAACTATTCTAGACTTTTCAAGCTGCAAAATAATGAGAAAGCAGCCACAGGCAATACGCAGACAAATGGACACGGCTGTGTTCCAATAAAGCTGTATTTATGGAACTGAAATGTGAATGCCATATAATTTTCACATGTCATTAAATATTACTATTCTTTTGATTTTTTTCCCTAACCATTTAAGAATGTAAAAACCATTTTGGGGATGGGGCTATGCAAGACAGGCGGCAGAGGCTACCTTTGGTCCTCAGGCCATGGTTTGCAGACCCCTGATGGACATTACTGAATGATACATTATAACTCAGATGGGATAAAAACTACAGACCGGGAGAAAGGGTGCAAGTCTAATGGGCATGTATCAGGCTAGAAGGCCAGGCCGATTTCTGTGGCCTCTGATGTGTACAGCTGGGTCCTGTTGGGCCTTGGATGGGGAGAGGGGAGGGAGGGAGTGTGTGAGCTGGGCACCGCTCTCTGGAGCAACCTGCACCTGCCCAGTGGGGACAGAGCAGACTGGAAAACTCCCAAGAGGGCCCACGTCCTGAGCCTGCGTCCTCCCCCCATCCCAGTCTAAGATCCAATCCCAGTCTCAGAGAAACCACAGAAGGGATTCCCCACCCACCCAGCAGTGCCTGGAACCAGGTGTCTTACGTTGATCTCCTCATCCGACGTTTCTACCCTGAAGGGGCGGATGCTCTCGTCCTCCTTGGCTGTGGGCCTCGCGCCTGGCCCCCACCACCCATCTTCAAGTGGCAAAGTTTCCTCCTTGTCCCGGGAGATGAACCAGTAGATGACAAAGCCCAGCACAGAGGCGAGCAGAATTTCCAGCCACATGGCTCCTGCAAGATGAGGGACAGGCCGTGAGCCACAGAGACCACTTAGCCAAGCCTGCACACCCGGCAGACTCCGGTTCCCAACCTCTCCCTCCCAATCCCTGATTTTATTTACATCTGACCTAAAAAAAAAAAAAATATATATATATATATGGTATAGAAAAATGGGAAAACAATAGAAAAGGAGACAAAATCACCCACAATCCTACTAAGCCTGGAAAATCATCACCCAGACTGGGACAGCAGGAACTTGGGTTGGCATCTGCACAGCCCCGGGTGGGGGCGTTGGGGGCTGCATTTCTGAGGCCCCGTGTTTCTGCGAGGGGCCTTCTGCACAGTGCTGCTGAGAAGGCTTCTCTCACGGGGGGAGGAGCGGCTTTTCTGGGCGGCGGGTGCTCTGCTCCTCTTGGGGAGGGGCCTGTGCTCAGGGAACCCACAGGGGGAGGGGCCCGCAGCGCTGGGAGATCAAGTTCAGCGTTAAGGAGCCCAGCCACAGCCCCGCATCTTAGCTATGCGTGTAAGAGCTTTATTGAAATACAATCCGCACACTACACAATTCACCCATGGAAACTCTACAGTCCAGTGGTTTTTGGGATATTCACAGGGTTGTGCAACCACCACCACAGCCGGCGTGAGAACATTCTCCTCAGCACAAAGAGAAACCCTGTACCCTGTAACTATCACTCCTTCACAGCCTCTCCCGGCCAGGGCCCTAAGCAGTCGCTAGTCTACTTTCTGTCTCTAGAGATTGGTGGCCTGTTACATTTCACATAAACTCATCTGTGTTTTAATCCCTATTGGTCTGACGCCCACGTCTTTTTTTCTGAGAACGAAGAGCTTAGTCTCAGCGAAGCAGTATCCGGGAGACACCAGCCAGTGCTGTTGTCTGACACCTCGTCTTGCCTGTTCCCAGGGGCGCACCCACAGAGCGTCCGTGTCTGTGCGCTCTGCCCTATGCCAGAGCCAGAGGGGGAGTGAGGGCCGGGGCAGCAGAGGAGGAGAAAGCATCGTGTCTAAGATGAGGCCCCAGCGGACCGCTCCCCAGCACCACCCCTGACTTCCTCTTGGAAACCCAGGGCCGGAGGAGGACCATGTGTGCCTCCCTTTGCTACATGTTAGATGTTGGGGACTCTGCTGCGGGTTTGCTCCTGTCAAGAGCTGCCCCTTGGCCGGGCGTGGTGGCTCATGCCTATAATCCTAGCACTCTGGGAGGCCGAGGCGGGAGGATTGCTTGAGCCCAGGAGTCTGAGGTCACAGAGAACTAGGATGACACCACTGTTCTCTACCTGGGGAGATAGAGCCTGCACCTCTAAGCCGAGAACTGGGCCACTGGAGCCGTTGCGGAAATGCCCGTCCACAGCGGTCCAGCAAAGGAGCTTCGCAACAGAGACAGGGGCAGGGGTGCGTGTGATGGTTCCTGCCCCCTCCCCACAGCCCAGCAGGAATCCAATGAGGACAATCGGCTCGGTAACCCCGTTTGTCAGTGATCCCACCGAACACCCAGCTTCCACGCTCAGTCTCTGGAGCCGTCTCTGATTCTTCCTCCACATCTGTCCACCTCCAAGCCCTGATGCCACTCAGATTCAGCCCCCTGCATGCCTGGCCCCTCCCCCAGACCAGAGCCCTCACCACCCCACGTCGACATTACCGGGACAGCTTTCAAGGGAGGCAACCCCGTCTCCTACCTCTCAAAGTCACCAGCACACGTCTTAGAACCCACTGCAGCCTTCTCCCTGGGAGCCCACACCCAGCATGTCCACCTTTGAACTTCCAACACATCTTCCTCATTGGGCTGTGAAACTGTGAAGTGGCTCAAGGTCTCAATGTTTACCGAAAGTCTCCACTGTACCAGGGAGCAGACCTCCGCCATCCCAGCTGGAGACATAGCATGGGGTGTGTTGGGGTGCATTTTATCTCCAGCCAAGACAGGCCATGGCTTTCATGTTTCAATGCCAAGCACCAAGAGTGCCTGGCCCCAAGTCACCTGTGTGTGTCAGCCGACCAGATGGGTGGCTGGGACCAGCACTCCCATAGTTAAAACGAAGCAGGGGACAGCTGGGGATGAGTCCCTCTAGTTTAAGTTATTCAGAAAAGAAAATGTACACAGGCTCTTCCATTTCTAGAAAGACTGTATCTCCCCAGCACGAAATCCTGGCCTTTGAGAAGATGGTATCGAAGGCAGGACTAGGGTTAGGGACTGAGGGGCACATGGGGGGCGTGTGGGAGGAGGCGGAAGGCAGAGGGCAGAGCTGCCCCCCGCAGCAGAGGCAGATGGACACAGCTCACCAGGCAGGCAATCCCACCACAGTGAACCGGAGCTCGGGAAGGCAGGGACTGTGTCCCTCCCAGTCACCAGCCAAGCCCCAGGGCCCAGCACTGGCATTGCCCGGGCACCGCCAGGCACCCCACCAATACCTGTGCCAGCTGCATGCATGCTGGAAGCAGACAGGACAGATTTTGCATGATACTGTCAAGGGAGCAGCAAGCGTAATGAACAATTAAGAGGGCTCCACCGTCCAAGTGAACTTTACAAACCACTCTTCTTACCTGACTTCAGCACAGAGAGACACCGTTGTCACTTCCCTCTGGGATATAAATGCCCAATTGTCCCTTTTCTGTGCAGAATGATCCCAGTGTTTTCACCGATCCCCCTGGGCTCCCTGTTCTCGCCCCACAGTCGCCTGCTTGGGAGGCAGAGCTGCGGACCTCCGCACCCAGTGACACTTTAGGCGCCTTTGGGACAGGCAGGGGACTGCAAGCACTGGTCCCCACTCCCCGCAGCCCTTTTAGAACTGCAGACCTGCCGACTCAGCTGATCTGATGTGTGCGCAGTGCGGTTATCTCCCCTGGACTTCGCACAGCAAACTGAACCACGTTGACCCCAGAGATATTGCACTGAAATGATTGGTGTTCAGGTCCCACCTAAGCAAAGGGAATCCAGGACAAGGGTCATTATGATGGTGCTGCCAGCACCCCCTGGAGAATCACCCAGGAAGAGGAGGGTTGCACCAGCCCTCCCCAACCAGGCGCACCAGTCAGCAGGCCGGAGCCACGGCACATGGAAGCTGGAAAGAACTCAGCAGCGTCAGGGCCAAACCCCTTACTTCACAGCTGGGGAAACCGCGGGGGACTCGCCCTGGGCCACGCGGCCAGGGGTGGAATAGCTGGAATGAAGGGAAAAAAGAGTCGCTGCACTCCTTGCCCTCCAATATCCCTGCTCCAGGGCCAGGTCGCTCAACCCTGCGTGCCTGACATTTTGGACCAGTAATTCTCCGTTGTGTCCTGTGCATGGGAGAGTTTAGCAGCATCCCTGACCTGTACCCACCGCATGCCAGGAGTACCCTCCCCTCCCCGTGCTGACAACCAAAACGTCTCCAGACACTGCCAAGTGTCCCCTGGGAGGGAGACTGCCCTCATTTGGGAACCAGTGCTCTAGATTTGGTGGCTCAACTTTCAGGTGAGTCAGAATCACCAGGGAGCTTGTTAAACCCGGAGGTTCTGATTCAGGAGTCCTGTGTGGCCAGAGAATCTCCCTTTCTAGCAAGTTCCCGGTATAGCGGCGCTGGAGCTGCTGGGCTGGGGGCCACACCTGGAGAAGCCCTGCTCTAGACTGGAGCATACCAAGCCCCGAGAAGGCTGGCAGCCGCTCCTGCACACCCGCGTACGCGAGGGGCCGCAGCTCAGTTCCGGCAGACGCAGGCTGAATGGACAGCTGTCAAGTGGACACTTGTGCCTGGGGCACGAGGACCGTGGCCTTTCCGCGGGACCAAGAGGAGAGGCAGAGACAGCTGCACCTCCAAGACTCCCAGAGCCTCTCTCTGCCCACAGACGGATGAGCTGGCCCCACACAGGAAGCCGGATGCCCAAGTTGGTGATGGCCCTGTGGGGAGGGGTGGATGCCATGGCCTGGACTCGTGGGGTGCAGGATCCCACCGGAAATGTGAAATAAATGCTGCGGCTCCAGCGGTGCCTGCTGTCCCCCAGCCAGGCCTGTGAAAAGCTCAGTAGCCCGACTCTCACGTTTTACCTGCTCTCTTTTTCCAGGAGGGGCACCCGGAGCTCTCATAACCTCCCCTCGCTGCCTGCGAGCTCTAGTCTACACTCTCGGCCAGACACGCTCTGCGGCCTAAAGCCACGCTGGGCAGCTTTCTCTCCCCGCAGAACAGACCTCCAGAGCCTGGGATACCCTCCAGTTTTCCCCTGCCACGTCCTGCTCTTCCTTCTCCCTGAGCTGCCCTGGTTCCCCCAGCCGCGTGTTCTCCTGCCGCCCCGAGCTCGGCCCCGACGCCTCTCACTCCGGCGGGCTCATGTCCGAGGGGAACAGGTCACCATGAGGGAGGGCTTCCTTGGGGCACTGCTCTGAGCACTTTGTATCCTTTAACTCATTCAATCCTTACAGTGTCCCCGGTTTACAGATGAGGAAACTAAGGCTGACTCTCTTGTCCGAGGTCAAGCTGCTAGTGGGTGGGGGAGAGCAGCAGGATCCAATCCAGATGCCACAGCCCTCTGCACCTTCCCTAGACCACCGCTGGGGACGGTTTCCCTGCGCAATGAAACCGTGTGCTCCTTGAACGTGGGGATTGCGTCCTTTCCGCCCTACATCCCCACTGTGCCTTGTTTATAAAAGATGTTTGACAAATCACAGGCTTGAATTCTGGAACAGCCAAGCCCCCCATGACAAAGAGAGTGGCTGGGGCTTAGGGGGAGTAAATGACTCTGCTCAAGGTCACCAGGGTTACTGGCATCTTCCCATTGCTCCCTTGGCCTCCACTGGTCCACACAGGGCTGCCTGCTGCCGGCGCGTGACAGGATGGCAGGGGCAGGGGACATCTGAGAGCTCAGCAAGAAGCTGGGGCAGCGTTACTGCGCCTCTCACACCATCTTCCCTGCAGGTGCCTTTCCCATCCTTCCCTTCTGCCGGCCAGAATGCAACCTTCTGTCTCCTCTCTCCCCCACTGCTCCGAGCACAGTGCTCTGTACACACAGGTGCTCGCTGTCACAAACTGGAACTGGGTGGCCGGGATTTCAGTCCTGCTGTCTCAAGCTGGTGGGCCTCAGTCTAGCCACAAGGACTCAAGTAAGACATCTCTCTTTAAGGTGGAAGGGGTGTGCGGAGGGTACCATTTAAACTGGAGGCGGAGTAACATTCCTAGAGAGAAACCGGGATTAATCACAGTGTAGCAGGGGACTTTCATACAGACACTCTGGAAAACTGTCTGGCATGTCTGCTAAAACCCGACACATACAAACGACACATACAAACTCTATGACTCAGCAATTCCACAACTAGGTGTGGACCCAACTGAAACGTAACCACATGTTTACCAGAAGTCACAACATAGAACGTTCATAGCAGCACTAGAAACAACCCAAATGCCCGTCAACAGCAGATGGTAGTGTATTCACACCGTGGAATACTATACAACAGGAATGAGCAATCTCCCTGGAGTTCGAGGCTGCAGTGAGCTACGATGATGCCACCGCACTCTAGCTTGGGCGACAGAGTGAGACCCTGTCCCTCCCCACAAAAAGCGAATGAACAATGGACGACAACACATGACAGCATGGCTGCATCCCACAAGCAGTGCTGTGCACAAGAGGCCAGACACAAAAGAGCACAGACCTTATGATTCCGTTCACATAAAGGACAAGGACAAGCAAAACTAATCTTTAATGACAGACATCAGAACTGGGGCTGAAGCACTCATAGTTTTCAAAGCCCCCCAGTGACTATAATGTGCAGAAAGGAGACAGGTTCGTATGTAGCCTGGACAAGGTGGAGCTGAAGAGCACCGATGCGATTCGGGGTCACTGAGCAGTCCCGGCAGGAAAGCTCCACTACGAGCCTCGGTGCCAGTCACAGCCTACCCACAGCCAGCGTGGTGCCTTTCAACTGTGCCCACCCCCCTCTGGTTCAGGAGTCACCCAAGGTAGTCTGATTCCTGGAAGAGGTGGGGTGCAGGAGGGCCGACCTTATCTTTGGGTCCCGGGAAAGACGTTAACTCCCAGGCCACCGCTTGTCAGTAAAAGGCAAGTACCTGGGAATCTGGGGAAGTGCGGTGGCCCACGTGGGCAATACCATTTGAGGAGCCAGCCTGGCTTCCCTGGAGAACCCCCATTCCATGGCACTCCCCAAACAGCAACTTGGACAACCTTTGATTTTAAGAACTGGAACTACTTAGAGTTCACAGTAAGGGGCTTCTAGCTTGCTTTCCTCTTTGGGTAGTTCAAATGCCAGCTCCATCATTTACCAGTGGAGGCGCTCTGGGCAAGCTATCAGCCCTCTCTGAGTGTTTCTGACCTCATCTCTAAAATGGGGACAATAACGTTTTGTTGCTCTTACGAGCTGTTTGTGGAGACTGCCTGGTTTGAAGCAGGTGCTCAGCGAACGTGTGTTCCTCTCCCTTCCTCTAAATCCCTTATTGCTGTGCAGAATCTCGGTGTTGGAAGAGACCCTAGAGGAGCCCCGTCCCTGTTAGATTATTTAGCCCATACTCCTGCCACAGCCAGTGTGCACCTAAACAGGCTGGAAGTGGGAGAGTGCGTGGCATAGGACGCCTGTGGTCTGGGCGCACCTGCTGTCCTCCCTGTGTGCCTGCAGCAAGGACACGACTGGGGAGGGTGAAGGAAAGCACAAGGCCATGTGCATATCTGGCTGTCAGTGTTCTGCAAGACGCATCCCTGGGATAGTTTCCGCTCCCCTTTCCTATCTGTTCTGAGAAGCTACATTCTCAGCATTAGGGGCAGAACTCTGTAGGCTGAGTCTTCACCTTTCCAAGGAGAGCTGCGTCTCTTCTGTATGGTTATCTCTTCTGTATGGTCAGCTCCTGCCGGTGTGGAAACACCCTAACAGCTTCAAAACGTCGAGGCTTAGGAGACACCATGAAACATTCAGCAGTAAAACAATCCAAGATGACAGTGCCTGCTTGGTTATGCTATTTATCAGAGCTTAACTGATCCACCCCAAAAGTTCTAGAAATGTATTTTATCTGATTAAGTTTTTCTGTTTTGTAGTGCACTTTTCCAGAATACTGACAAAGTACTGTGCTGAGAGTTAGGAGGGGAAGGTGGGTAGGAGGAGAAGCCTTTCAGAAAGAAGGCATTTGTTCTTGAAGCCAGGGTACCCTTCTCAACAAAATGATTCACTTGCCTGGTAAGGAAAATGCAGTTTTTGTTGTAAATCAGCACAACCTACTTGCAATCTGGTGACTTTTACCCTTAAAAGATTGATTAATAACACAAGTGGAGCAATTTATTAGTTTATTTTTGTTTCATCTTTCTGGGTCTGACTTATTTATAAAGGACAATTTTAAATATAGGAGGTCAAAGAGAGTAGGGACTTTGTTCTCTGGTACTGTTAAAAGGTAAATAGGTTTAATAATTTAACTGGACTCAATATTTCTGTTACACTTGAGGCAAAAATACAAGTTTTAAAACACACAGTACATCTTAAGATGGATATTTAAATCTTAAGTGAACTCTTGTTCTGTTACTTGAATTTTGTCTGTAAAGTACCAAGAAGTTATTTGTTGTTTTTTTTTTTTTTTAAAGTAAATAAGAGATTTGGATTAGTGCCTTGGAAATAAATATAAACATCCTTTTGGACTAGAGGTTGGTTTAGCGACACTGAGTGTGACCACGGGCCAGGTCCTGTGCAGGCACAGTGAATAATGTCCAGCCCTGTACCTGTAAGAGCTCACGCTCTAGTAGGACAAACAGGTCACAAACACCCTTCTAGTGATAAATACAATAATATACGTACACAGATAGAAGAGAAGTGTGCAAAAGTAAGAGAGGTTAAGTCTGCCACAAAGGTTTCACTGAGCAGGGTTTTAAAGTCATTGAGCAGGGTTTTTAAGTATGAATAGGAGTTTACCAGGAAGAAAATAATGGTGGGATGAAAACAATTCAGGCAGACAAGAGGATATGTGCAAAGGCATGGAAATAACAAAGTGTATGGTTTAAACAAAGAACCACAAGAATCCAGTTGGGTCTTTCAAGAGTTGATGATTCCAAACTTCAGAGTATACTTGTTTCATTTATTACTGTCCTAGCTGCTATCTCTTTTATAAATTGTTTCATCGTGATTAAGGTGACCCAGGAGTTTTAACTTAGAAATCATGTTTGCAATTCAGATAACCCTTCTGTAAATTACATACTAAGATGTGGGAGGTAAGGGAATATACTTGGGGATGTGAGGATTCCATGGTTGCGTGAGGAAAAGGTGGCCCAGATAGGAGATTACTCAGAATTCAACATTTCACCCCAGCTGTCATTATTGAGCTGGTGATTGCAGCAAACATGCTGTCAGATCCGGACGTCGTGGCAGACTGCCTGCAACGTTCTCTTCTTCTTCCTTAGCAACATAATTTTTATTTTAGTTGGAGAAGGCCAGCTAAACAATACACTTCTTGGCCCCCCTTGAAGCTAAGAATGACAGTGATTAGGTGTGGACAAAGAGCTCTAAGTGTATTTGGGCAGAGCCACCTGTGTCCCAGACAGTAACTTGTGTCAAAACCTTCCCCAGTGCCTCTGAAATTGCACTGTGACTTTGTCCCCCTATACTTGGTCTTCTCCTAGGGTTCCCTCTCACAGTAACCGGCACTACCTACCCTTCTACTGCCACACCAAAAACTCAGGTGATGTCCTTGAAACTCCTCTCCCTCACTCCACCCACACATGTCAGCAAGTTCTGGCAGCTCTACTTCCAAAATACATCTTGAGGCTGGGCGCAGTGGCTCACGCCTGTAATCCTAGCACTCTGGGAGGCCGAGGTGGCAGGATCGCTCAAGGTCAGGAGTTCGAAACCAGCCTGAGCAAGAGCGAGACCCTGTCTCTACTAAAAATAGAAAGAAATTAATTGGACAACTAAAAATATATAGAAAAAATTAGCCAGGCATGGTGGCGCGTGCCTGTAGTCCCAGCTACTCGGCAGGCTGAGGCAGGAGGATCACCTGAGCCCAGGAGTTTGAGGTTGCTGTGAGCTAGGCTGACGCCATGGCACTCTAGCTTGGGAAACAGAGTGAGACTCTGTCTCAGAAACAAAACAAAACAAAAACAATACATCTTGAATCCATCTCTACCACCACAACCTGGCCCTGGGTTCCTGTGGTCACTCACCTGGATGACTACAAAGGCCCCTGCCCAGTCCACTCACACCTGCTCTGCCCCCACCAACACACTGGTCCTTCTGCAGCCAGAGTGATCCTTTGGAAATGCAAATCTGACTACATCACATCCCCTGTCAAACCTTTAAAGAGCTTCCCACTGTGCTTGGGACAAAGCAACACTGGGTAATGTGGCCTTTAAGGCCTGTGATCTGACTACCTACCTCTCCCAAGGTCCCGCCCCCCAGCCCCACCTTTCAGTTCTTGGTGTTCACCATGCTCTGCCCTGCAGCGGAGCTTCGTGAAGGCTGTTCCCTCTGTTTGCAAAGCTCTTCCCCCCTCTCATCTCCTTAACTTCTACTCATCCTTCAGATTTCAGATCTACTGTCCCTTCTTTGGGCAGCTTACCCTGACCTATTCAAGCATGGCACACCTCTCCATCCTGGCCCTCGTCACTGTCACATTTGTCTGTGTGACTATGTGATGTGGGCCTCCCCTGCTGGCTGTAAGCTCCTGGAGGGTACTGCCCAGGCCTGCATGTCCCCTGGGTCCCCAGGGCCTGGCGTTCACCGAATGCTCAGTAAACGCTTACTGAATTAAAGAATGAATCTCAACAGACTTTGAATGACAGCACAGAAAATTATCAGAACTTTTGAGCAAAAAGACGGCTGAATTCTCCTCAAGGAACAATATATAACCTACTTCTTAGCCTAGTGTGTAGAGGTGGACCATAAGATTCAGAAAAGAGGGTTGAGTAGATGGCAAGTGGCACTAAGCAAGTCTTCCTCCCAAAAGAGACTGGGGAGCCAGTATTCCAAGCGCGCTGCAATTATCAGGGTTTGGGATCTAAACATATGAGGTCGGACTCAGGAACTTGCTGTGCACAGTGAAGGGGCAGGCAGCCAGCCTGCCGACGGAGACTGCCCTCCCTCAAACCCAGGCAAGTGGTCAGAACCTCATGGTCAGGAAATGCTCCCAAAATCGTAGTAAGGTGCTAGCTAACTGTGACTCAGCACTTCCCCGGGTGCGCAGCCTTGGCTAAATGCAGTACCGGGCAGAATGCCCTACTTAGTGTTTTTCCAGAGCAAAGGCCAAGCGGGTGGACAGCCCCGCCAGGGCTGGGCAGGCCTGGTTCTCACTGCATGTGCGCTGCACACTTTCCTGACCTCATGCTCCGCCTGGGGGACATCTGCCGCTTTGGAAAATGATGGCACTGTGTACCCCTCAGATGCCCAGCCAGAGAGTCGTGTGGCTTGGAGGGTCTGTGCCCTTCCTCAGGCCTGGCTCTCTCCCCCGCCCTCCCCTGCACCCCAGCCTCTCTGCTTCTCCCTGGGGACAGGCAAAGGGAACATCCAGTGGAAGGGGAAAAACAGATGGCTTCCCTCCCATCCCACGGCCGGCCTGCCAAGGCAGCGCCCACTGGGAGAGTTCCTGCTGCTATGTCCTGTTAGCAGCTGCCAAGCCACGGGGCTCCCAGTGGCTCCCAATGGTGATTCCAGCTCCCAGCTCCCAGCCTCGCTCACTCCAGCACAGACTGCTCTGGGTGGCCGGCTGGCCCGGGAGGGATGGCAGCAAACTCTGGAGGGAATCCCATGGGTGGACTCTGTACTCTCAGCCATTGTTCCTGAAGCCCAGGGGCCCACAGGGACTCAGCATGGGAGGCGGATGTAGCGGGCTGGGCTGTGGAGAACACTGCCCAGGCCAAGGGCCTTGTTTGCCTCTGTGCCAGAGCGAGAGCGGGGCCAAGCCCTGGGATAGCAGCTGAGAGCCAGAAACCAAGGGGAAAGGAAAAGTGTAGTTTGTAGGCAAGACAAAGGGCAGTAAAAGGAAGTAAAAACAGCATGGGAGGACAGCCTTCTTGGGGCTGGGAGAGCCGTCCCGGGCCCTGGGTGAAGGGTACGTCACCATCTCCCTCAGAGAGAATTCCCTCCACCCCCGCTCTAGCTGTACATCTGGAAGGAAAGAAAGAACACGATGTGCGGTTGGCTCTGGGATGGGAACGTGGCTCAGGAGCAGCGGCTGGTGGTGAGGCACTCCCCGCCTGCTTCGCACCCGGCCCTGCCACCTTCCAGCCTTAGGTCAGTGACCACTTCTCCAGGCCTCGGTCACCCTACCTGCTCTGGAAGGTCTGGATGGGGCAGGGGAGGACCACATGGCTGGGCTGGCTGGGCTGGCTGACCCTCGAACCTTCAGAGAGGGTATGGCCACGCCGCAGCCTTTAAAGGCCACGCAAACTCATTTACACGACCTTCTGACCTTCCATGCAGGTTTTAAGTTACATAATGCAAGAAGGGCAAGGCACTCTCCGCATCGCAGGGTCCCTGTGCTTATGCCCTGTTCCGTCTCACATTCTGCCAATTAAAATAAGAGCTGTTGAGTTTCCCACTGGTTCTAAATTACCAGAGAAAAACCCCAAGCGGAACGCAGTTCACCGCCTCTAAGGAAAAAGCATCGCCCTCCATGGCATTTCCATCCTTGGCATTCTCCTGTTGAGCAGGGAGAGGCTCCTATTTCAGGGGATAATAGGAGCCGGACACACAATACACCTATTGGTTCTTCCCACCATGAACCGCTCTCCGCACTCCCTCCCCTCCCTCAACAATGTGCTCTGCGGTCTGGAAGCTTCCTGAATCGTGCGTGACAGGAGAGCACTGGAAGCCCGCCGGCAGAGGCAGAGTAACCGGCGGCTCCCGGCCCCGGAGAGCAGTGAGTGGGCCGGCGCTTCCCGGACAGCAGCGCCAAGGCCAAGGCTGAGTTCCGGAAGACCCTGGGTTGTTTTACCTGGGTGGTGTTTATCTTATGGCAATGCCAAGGTTGCAAAAAGGAATAAAAAATCCCAAAACACTAAAAATACTTATGAAGTTCAATCCAGAGTCCTGAGGGTAACTGAAATTAAGATGTTCCACCTTGACGGGGTATCACTGTGACCCTGAGAAAAGCCTTCCTGGCAGGGCGGCAAGTCCTGGCTCCGTGGGGCACACAGCCAGGAGAGAGCAGGGCCGCTCCCTCACCTGGTGACTGTGCCCTGGTGACTGGCTGTGTTTGCTGGGCCTGCTCTGCTTCCTCCCAGGGACAACCTGGTCCGGAAAGTAGGTTCTGCCACTTCCCCCCAAAGGGTCAGTAAGAGAGTCAGCCTACCCTGAGCTGCCCTTGTCACTACAGTCTGGAAAGACCACCTTGCGCACCACGACTCCACCCAGGTCTCTGGACCATCTGATGGAACGCAGCAGGCCAGACTGCGAGTTACAATAGCAATAGCTGCTCTCGGGTGAGAAAGGGTGAACTATGACTTCCCTCAGGACAGTAAATAAGCCTTGAGGGTGGAGGAAGCTGCTCAGCGGGAACTTGTTTCACAATCACGTGTTCAATTATATAACCTAGGATGGCACTGCACGGTCCTTTGCTTGGCTAGAGGGAGCTCTTCCTGGAGCGTCCACCATCTCCTCCCTCCTCAGGCGAGGAAGGTGATTGGATCCTTGGGTAAGCTTTGGTTCCCTCTTAGGAGAACTGTTGGGGTGCCTTCTCCCTGCCCCGACCTCCCCACTGTACCCACACAGCACCCTGGAGACTCTGTTCCCAAGCTGCCAGGTCTGGGTCAAGAACCATCCACAGGCAGCCCACAGATGACCCCAGGAGGCCAGCTGGGCTGGGCGGTGACCCTCCCACCTTGACCCCAGGCTCCTGACCTCTGTCTGAGGCTTTGCTCCCGCTATGCTTTACTGGAAGTGTCCCCAGTGGACCCTGCATAGGCTACAGGGCCCACGAAGTCCTATCAGCACAGACCGTTTCCCCCTACAGAGTCCCTTCCTGCACATCCCTTCGGATGGACTTAACCACAGTCTCACCGCACACTGGAGCTGCGAGGAGCCTTGCAGAACGGCCAGCCTAACTTCCTCATTATGGAATGACGTCCAGGGAGGGGACAGGAGTCAGGTCTTCTTCCTAGGCCAATCCTCTTTCTACATCACTGTATGATCTCCCACAGGAATGAATTGTTACTGGTGGGATTTAAAGCCCTAGCAGAGGTGGGTTTTGAGCATGAGATCCTAGAGGCCCCTCACATCACCACCTGCCTGCTCTATGTGAGCCCACTCTAGCCTCGAGTGCATGCATCCTGAGCTACTTCTTCAGGAGGGGTGACCGGCTCATGCTTGGCTCTCCTTTCTTGTGTATGCCCAGCCATGTTCCATTCTTTTGAGTCTCTGAGAAGCCCCTGCATCCACATGTCCTGGCCTGTGCCAAGATGCCAGAGCAGAAGAGTCGGGGTGCCAGGTGGGCAGTCACCAAGCTGGTTATGTTGGCTCTTATGTCCATGGGACAAGGGGCACTGTACACTGGTGACACAGGGCACCCTGTGAGCTCCAGTTGTGCTCAATGTAGACATCAGGCAGGAATCAGGGCACCCCGAGAGGAGACTGGGGAGAGGCTCTCCACCTCCTTTGGTGGTCAAGATGCCCTTTCTCTAAAGGTCCCTCTGCCCACGGAGCAGTCCAGCGTGCAGCCCACAGACATCCCCACCCTACAAGTCCGCGCCAGCCAGCACACTCAGAGCACAGCTGTGAGGCAGGTGGGACCATCAGAGAGCATGTGGGTTGTAGCAGACAGTTGAGGTTCACCCCAACTGCCGTGCTGAACAGCTGTTGCCTTTGGAGGGTCCTTCCTTTCCTGGGATTGGGAAGAAGGCAGCAGAAAACTCGGGTCCTGGCCAGGCGCAGTAGCTCACGCCTGTAATCCTAGCACTCTGGGAGGCCAAGGCAGGTGGATTGAGGTCAGGAGTTCGAGACCAGCCTGAGCAAGAGCGAGACCCCGTCTCTACTAAAAATAGAAAGAAATTACTTGGACAGCTAAAAATATATAGAAAAAATGAGCCGGGCATGGTGGCGCATGCCTGTAGTCCCAGCTACTCGGGAAGCTGAGGCAGAAGGATTGCTTGAGCCCAGGAGTTTGAGGTTGCTGTGAGCTAGGCTGACGCCACGGCACTCTAGCTTGGGCAACAGAGTGAGACTCTGTCTCAAAAAAAAAATAGAAAACTCGGGTCCTCTTGCTTGCAGACTGCACTTTCCAGCAGGCCACTCACACTAGCTTTTTTGGTTTGCCCACACTCAGCAAACACACACAATGGCCATCCATGCCAGGGACATTCCTGCCTCCAGGGCCTTTGCACTTACTTGTCCCTGAGCCGCGTGGTCCCTCCCTAACTCCTCAGGTCTATGTAAGCGTCACCTCTCCACAAGGCCTTCTCTTTCCACCTGACATTTCCCTTCCCTCTTTAATGCTTTATTTTCTCCATAGCACAGTTCATCCTCTACCATATTTTATATTTCACAATTGTATTTCGTTATTGTCTACCCAGCCTCTGCCCCCAGAACTGCAAACTCCAGAAGGGCGTGTTGCTGCTGTGCCCCAGGACTCACACACAGTGCCGCCGCGCAGGCGCAGTCCCGCAGCACCGCCCACGCTTCCCCAGGGAAATGCAAGGAAGTCATCCCAGAGCCCTCCTAAGATGTGGAAATTTGGTAAAGAAAAATTGCAGCACATTCCCAGAGTTTCTGCTGCTAAGTCAGACCAAGTGGGGCCAGTGAAAGACCCCCGCCCCGCCAGTATCCTCCAAGCCCAGCTCCCTGAAGGAAGCAACCATCCCACCAGAAAACAATGCTACTTTCTGGAGCAGTGTGGCTTCCTGGAAATGTTTATTTTAAATCATGTTTCATTAAGAGGAGGCTGCAGAATGGCACGGAAACAGGCATAAACCCCAATGTCCTCAACAATTTTCCACAGGAGCTCATAAATCCCAGCGAAGGCACTGTACTGGCGGCTGACTTGCCAAATGCTGGGGTCTCTCTTCCCTCCCACCTCCACCCACACCGAGCCCTCGCAGAGCTGCCGGGGAGGGGAGCGGGTCCCGGCTTTGTGGAGCCCGAAGTTTAAATAATGGGAGGTAGGGAGTAGGGGTGGGGTGCAACTCTAAGGGGAAACAAACAAACAAAAAGTAGGATTACAACACTACTGGACCGCCCCCTCCCCGCCCCCAGCCTGATCACATCCCTAGGCTCCTAGTATATGGTGAACTCTTCACCCCGAAACTTCCCTGTGCACGCTGACCCTGAGCCGGCTGGCCTCTCCAGAGAGAAGAGCAGGGGTGCGAAGGGGAGTCTGGGGCGGCAGACAGATGACAAGAAAGTGCATCTCAACTAACAGACGCGATAGGTCTTAGCACTTGGGTGACAAACAAGTGCATGTCGCTCCGGGAGCGAGACACACCCCTGGAAGCAATGCTCGCCAGGAGATCCAGGCAAGGGGACCCGGTGCGCTCCTGGGGCGGCAAGCCCCCGGCCCTGCCGTGCCCGCCCACCCTGTCGGGCCGGCGGAACCCCCTGCCCGGATGGTGCGGCCTGTGCGCCAGCGGCGGGCACGTGAGTCCCTCGGTCGAGGGTGGAGCTGGGGGTGGCGGGCCTGCAAGTCCTACTGCAGTCCTGGCGGGACGGCGCGGGCCGACCGCGGCGCCATCCCTCGGCCCACCCGGCCCCGCCGCCCGCCCCTGCGGCCCCCGCCCGCGGAGCCGGGTCAGCCTGCGCGTCCTGGGAGCGCGGCCCCGGCCGCCCGGGCGCTTACGGTCTCGGCTCGCAGGCTCCGGCGGCGGCGCGCGCGGCCCGTCCGGCTCCCTGGCTCCTGCTCGGCGAGTCTCCGGGCGCCCGACGCTGTCCCCGCCCAGGCCCGGCCTCCGAGCGGGGCGTTCCCGGCCTGCAGGGCCCCGTCCCCCAGGTTACCTGCGCGACCTGGGAAAGCCTCTTCCCCTCCTGCAGGCTCCACCTCCGCTTGGCAAAAACCAACTCCGGGGGCCCGAGTCCAGAAATGGAGAGAGAAGCGCTGGCAACTCCTGCTGCAATTTGATCCCCTAACTTTGTCTTTTTAATTTCATCTTTCTAGCAATTCATTGTATTTTTCCAACGTATTGGTCCGTGACAGATTGGGCAATTTGAAAACAAAGGTGTCTTTTAACAGAGTGAGGAGCACTGGTCTGAAGCGCGCTTAGGTTTTCGTGGCGAGAACTAATGGGGTGTAGATGCTGAACAGAGTGAATCCCCTCCCGTTTGCAAGGAGCTCGAGCCCCAGGCCAGTGGTTGCTGGGGCTCTTCTGGCTTCCGCAAGAGCATTAGGCAGCGCCGGGACCCTCATCATTAGAAAACCTGCCCCTTCACCTTGGATAACACCCCTGGGTACCTCCTGATTCCTGCTGACATCCCTTCGTGTGCTCAGAGGTGCAGTTGTTTCAATGCAATCCCTATCAAACTACCAATAACATTCTTCCCAGAAATAAAAAAAAAAAAACAATCCTGAAATTCATATGGAACCACAAAAGACCCAGAATAGGCAAAGCAATCTTGAGCAAAAAGAACAAAGCTGTAGGCATCACATTACCCGACTTTAAAATATATTACAAAGCTATAGTAACCGAAACAGCATGGTATTGGCATAAAAACAGACACATAGACCATTGGAACAGAATAGATGACTGAAAAATAAATCCATGCATTTACAGTCAATTCATTTTTGACAAAGGCGCCAAGAACATACATTGAGGAAAGGACAGTCTCTTCAATAAATGGTGCTGGGAAAACTGGAAATCCATATGCAGAAAAATCAAACTAAACTTCTATCTCCCACACAAATCAAATCAAATCAAAATGTATTAAAGACTTAAATCTAAGACCTGAAACCATGAAACTACCAAAAGAAAACTTTGGGGAAATGCTTCAGGACATTGGTTTGGGTAAAGATTTCTTGAGTAAGACACAAAAGCACAGGCAACCAAAGCAAAAATTGACAAATGGGATCACATCAAATTAAAAAGCTTCTGCACAGCAAAGGAAACAATCAACAGAGTAAAGAAACAACCTACAGAATGGGAGAAAATATCTGTAAACTATCCATCAACAAGGGATTAATAACTAGTATATATAAGAAGCTCCAACAACTGAATAGCAAAAAACCCAAATAATTTGATTTTAAAATGAGCAAAAGAATAGACATTTCTCAAAAGAAGACATATAAATGGCCAACAGGTACATGGAAAAATGCTCAACGTCACTAATCATCAGGGAAAAGCAAATCAAAACCACAATGAGATATCATATCATCTGAGTTAAAGTGGCTATTATCAAAAAGACAGAAAATAACAGATGCTAGCAAGGATGTGGAGAAAGAAGAACTCTTATACACTGTTAGTAGGAGTGTAAATTAGTACAACCACTATAGAAAACAGTTCAGAGTTTCCTCAACCAACTAAAAATAGAACTAACATATGATCCAGCAGTCTCATTGCTGGATATACCCAAAAGAAAGGAAATCATTATACCAAAGAGATGTCTCCATTCCCATGTTTATTTCAGCATTGCTCGCAATAGCCAAAACATGGAATCAACCTAAGTGTCCATCAACAGAAGACTAGATAAAGAAAATGTGGCACATATACACAATGGAATATTATTTAGACATAAAAAAGAATGAAATCCTGTCATTTGCAGCAACATGGATGGAATTGAAGGGGACATTATGTTAAGTGAAATAAGACAGAAAGACATAAGAAATAAGCAAAGAAAGACAAATATCACATGTTCTCACTCATATGTGAGAACTAAAAACATTGACCTCGTGGAGGTAGTGAAAAGAATGGTGGTTAAGAGAGGCTGGAGAGGGTAGTGGGAGGAGGGACACAGAGGGGTTGGTTAATGGGCTCAAGGGAATAAAATCTATCTAGTGTTTGGTAGCATAATAAGATGACTACAGTTAATAATTTAAGTCCTTGTATATTTCAAAATAGAAGAGAAGATTTGGAGTGTTCCCAACACAAAAAAATGATAAATGTTTGAGGTGATAGATATCCCAATTGCCCAGATTTGATCATTACACATTGTATTCTTATATCAAAATGTCACATGTATCCCATAAATATGTACAACTATTATATATCAATAGAATTTTTTTTTAAAAACCCAACCTGATTCAAAAATGGGTAAAGGACTCAAGTAGACATTTTCCAAAGAAGATATACAAATGGCCAATAAATACATGGAAAGATGTTCAAATGACTAATCATTAGGGAAATGTAAATCAAAACCCCCATGAAATACCACCTCATACCCATTAGGATGGCTATTATCAAAACAAAAGAAAATATCAAGTGTTGGTAAGGATGTGGAGAATTTGGAACCCTTCTGTACTCTTAGTGGGCAGGTAAAATGATGAAGCTGCTATGCAAAACAGTATGGAGATTCCTCAAAAAATTAGCATAGAATTACTACATGATCCAGTGATTCTACCTCTGGGAGACAACCAAAAGAATTGAAAGCAGAGTCTCAAAGAGATATTTGTATACCCATGCCCCTATCAACATTATTTACAATAGCCATAGGTGAACGCAACCCAGGTGTAAATTGAGAGATGACAGAATAAACAAAATAGACTATATCTCTATAATGGAATATTATTTAACCTTGAAAATGAAGAAATTCTGACACATACTACCACATGGACAAACCTTGAAGATATTATGCTAAATGCACAAAAAGGTGAACACTGTATGATGCCATTTACCTGAGGTACCTATAGGAGTCAAATTCATGGAGACAGAAAGTGGAATTGTGGTTGCCAGGGACTAGGGGAGAGGGGAATAGGGAGGTAGTTTAATGGGTGCAGCGTTTCAGTTTTGCAAGATTAAAAGAGTTCTGGAGATGGATAATGGTGATGGTTGCACAACAGAGTGAATGTACTTAATGCTACTGAAATGAACTCTTAACATATTGACTGCTGCACTAGAAAAAAATTTTTTTTCCTTGGGGCCATGATGTTTTATTACAAAGATAGAAAAAAAACATCAAAAACAAAATGATCCTTTCTAACTTAAGGAAAAATTTGTTATTTTTTATTATTTTCTGTGTGTGAGTTACATGCAACTTGAAAAATAGTTCATGTGGATCCCAAGGTGAAGAGACGTGTGAGTTACATGTGCTTCACGAGGTCCTGGGCGCAAAACCAGTGTGAGTTAAGTGCAACTCACATGGCAGTTAATGTGTTAAAAATGGTTAAGATGGTAAATTTTATGTATTGTGTATCTTACCACATTTTCTTTTTGTTTTGAGACAGAGTCTCACTCTGTTGCCCAGGCTAGAGTGCCATGGCGTCAGCCTAGCTCACAGCAACCTCAAACTCCTAGGCTCAAGCAATCCTTCTGCCTCAGCCTCCCGAGTAGCTGGGACTACAGCCATGCGCCACCGTGACCGGCTAATTTTTTTCTATATATTTTTAGTTGGCCAATTAATTTCTTTCTATTTTTAGTAGAGACAGGGTCTCGCTCTTGCTCAGGCTGGTTTCGAACTCCTGACCTTGAGCGATCCTGCCGCCTCGGCCTCCCAGAGTGCTAGGATTACAGGCGTGAGCCACTGCACCTGGCCACCACAATTTTTAAAATATTTAAAAAAGAAAAAACTTAAAGTCTGTATAAAAAGTTATACCCCCTGACCCTTGTCCTTGCCCCGAGCTAGTGACCGGCCCTCCTCACCTTGCAGACCAGGGTTTTATTTTCTGGAAACTGAATTGAGAGGGTTCCAACCCGGGAGCACTAGGCACAAATAGGACGGGTACAGGGATGTACCCAATCGAAAACAGTAAAGCACTTTCCCACTCTCAGCACCTTCCCACTGTGGGTTCATAGAACACCGCTGCCTCCAGGTAATAACCCCCCGCCAGGAGGTGGAAGATCTGTCTCTGACACAAATGAGCAGTCCCAGAGAAAAGATCCACAGATAATGATACCTGGGGGTCCCATAACAAAACAGCTGCTTCCCCATCTGACCACCCTCCACTGAGGCCAATCACGCTACTACCTACCACACATAGAGCTTCCAATTGATGTTTTAGTGCCCTACTTCTAAATACTGAAGAATCTTTCCTCCATTCTGCTAGAGACTATTCAGTGAATTTTAAATGTTGGTTATTGGCCAGGCCAGGCTTGTGCCTATTAGGCCAGTTACTCAGGAGGCTGAGGCAATAGGATCACTTAAGCCTAGGAGTTCAAGACCAGCCTGGGCAACATAGCAAAGACCTTGTCTCTAAAAATAATTAAAAAATAAAATTAGCAGGGCATGGTGGCACACATCTGTAGTCCCAGCTACTTGGGAGGCTCAGGCAGGAGGATCATTTGAGCCCATGAGTTTGAGACCAGCCTGGGTGATATAGCAAGGCCTTATCTCAAAAAAAGCAAAAATTTTTTTGGTTACTATGTTTTTAAGTGTTCAAATTTCTATTTGGTTCTTTTTCCATATCTTCTATTTCTTTGCTGAGATTCTTTTTTTCCATTGGTTTCAAGAGTGTTCGTGATTACTTATCGGAGCACTTTTATAATAGCTGCTTTAATGTTTGTCAGATAATTTTAACAACTGTGACATCTCAGTGCTGGAATCTGTTGATTTTCTTTTCCCATAAGAGTTCCCATTTCCTGGTAAGCAGAGTAAGTCTGAATCCGTCACATTTTGAATATTGTTATTAAACTCTGGGTCTTGTTTAAATCCCACAGAGAATATAAGTTTTAATTTGATTTAGCAGGCAACATGGTTAGGTTTAGGCCTCAAGTCTCAATCTGCCTTCTGTGAAGTGAGCTGTGATTCCAATGTCAGTTCAACTTTCAAAACAAACCTTTGCAATGCTATTTGGGTCTATCCCATGTGAACATCTCCAAGTCACCAGCCTGAGATCTGGGTAGTGGTCTGTTAGCTCAGTTCTCAAAATCTTTGGTATACATCAGATCCATACACATGTGAAACTTGGGGGTGAACCAGGGGTTCATGAACAACTTTATGATGTTGCTTTTGTGTGACCGAGTTGCTTCCTCTCCGTGATCTCCCCAATATTTTCTGGTTCCTTCTATTGATTCTCTGGCAAAAAGACTGAGGCCTTAGTTACTTGGTGTTCTTTTGCCATTGTGCCTATGTCAGGGACACATAGAGAAAAAAAGCAATTGGAACTGGCTCCACCCTTTTGGAATCACAGCTCTACTGAAGAAAGGGAGAGGCCAGGTTTGGTGGCTCACGCCTGTAATCCTGACACTCTGGGAGGCCAAGGTGGGAGGATCACTGGAGATCAGGAGTTTTGAGACCAGCCTGAGCAAGAGCGAGACCTCATCTCTACCAAAAATAGTAAAAATTAGCCAGGTGTGGTGGTGTGTACCTGTAGTCCCAGCTACTCAGGAGGCTGAAGCAGGAGGACCACTTGAGCTCAGGAGTTTATGATGATGCCACTGCACTTTCTCTACCCAGGGCGACCGAGTGAGACTTTGTCTCAAAAAAAAAAAAAAGAGAGAAGAGAGGGAGAGTGTGTCCTTTCCCTCAGAGTTTGGCTTCTGCAGGGTCCCACTGCTAGTAGTTGACACTGTCACCACCATGGGATTGCTTAGAGGGTGGGATATAAGGGAACATAGAATACTCACTTCCAGGTTTCCCATGTGTTGAGTTCTGGCTTGAGGGGTACCAGTGGAGGAAAATGGTAGACTCATCACTGGTTCAGTAGTACTTCAAATTCTAGAGAGCTTCTAAATCTACCTGCTACTATTTTCTTTTGTGAGTCTTTGAATGGCCCATGCATTCACAGTGGAACATGCTTACTCCATCTTATCTGGAACCAGCCAAGCTACAGGTTGAGTATATCTTATCTGAAAGGCTTGGGAGCAGAAGTGTTTCAGATTTGGGAATATTTGCATTATAGTTATTGGTTAAGCACCCCTAATCTTAAAATCTGAATGTTCCAATAAGTATTTCCTTTGAGAATCATGTCAGTGCTCAAAAAGTTTCAGAATTTAGGATAGGGATACTTAATCTATAGTACTTTTAATATAAGAAAGAGGGATAAAATATATTTACCTCTGTCAACATCATTAATTTTAACCATGGGACTAAACAGACATTTTTCCTCTTTTAAGAGAAAAAATACTAAATACTATTAACATTGCCATTACTGCTATAAGGCATTTAGTTAGAGAGACAAACAATTGGGGTGCAACACCTTTACATAGGAATTTGGTTTTCTCTTTCATTTTTAGTAGGCAGATAGGATAAGACCTCCTGCTTACTGTTCTTGGGAAATTAATTTCTCTCACATTTCATTCATTTTAAATTAGTTTATAATATTTTCAAGACTATTACCATCATACAGTTGTTAATGTTAGATTTTTCTAAGACTAACAGAAGATACCAATTATAAAATCCTGCCAACACTGCCTCTAATGAATGACTTGAAGCTGTGACTAATGGATTTTATATTTTTAAGATTAAGAAGTTGGCAGGTGGCTGGGTACAATGGCTCATGCCTCTAATCCCAGCGCTTTGGGAGGCCAAGGCGGGAGGATCACTTAAGGCCAGGAGTTCAAGACCAGCCTGAGCAAGAGTGGGACGCTGTCTCTACAAAAAAATAGAAAAATTGGCCAGGCATGGTGGAGTGTGCCTATAGTCCCAGCTACTCAGGAGGCTAAGGCAGAAGGATCACTTGAGTCTAGAAGTTTGAAGTTACAGTGAACTGTGATGACTCCACTGCACACTAGCCAGGGCAACAGAGCAAGACCTTGTCTCTAAAAAAAAGAAAAAGGAGTGGCAGGCTAGGTATTTCCTGAAAGGGAGAAGCTTACCCTTCATGATAGAGAACATATGTAGCCTAATAGCATCATTTAATGAGCTCTGTGCTCTAAGAAGTAAGATCTTTGCAAGAGAAGAACAAAATGAAATTATCTGAACTGCTAACTGTACCAAGAATCTCAATTACTATAGTGACTATTTGGATTACCCTAGAGTCAGCAGCATTTGATCAAATATATCACAAAACAGTTGGATAAAAATAAAAATAATAAATAAAACCAAGAACATGTGATTACAACACCTAGAAATACTTCCTGATAAAAGAAAATACTCAGGGAATACAGCGCTGCAATAAATGATCTTTAAGAGGCTCAATACTTTTTGTCATCAATTAGTTCTCTTAATTAATGATTTTATTTTGTACAGACACAA
>VBSM01002153.1:49643584-49667394 GCA_008086735.1 Cheirogaleus medius
AGTTTGAGGTTGCTGTGAGCTAGGCTGACGCCACAGCACTCCCTCTAGCCTGGGTAACAGTGAGACTCTGTCTCAAAATAAAATAAAATAAAATAAATAAATAGAGTTTTACATATTTTAAAAATTCAGTTCTCTAGAAACAAAAAGAAACAAACTTAATAACAACTATGTAGTTTTAATTCTCATTTAAAAGAATACTTATTGGTTTCATTAGGATAAACAGTTAAAAGGCCTATCTTACTATAAGGGGGTATATTTGGTAATTTAGGGGACGCTTGGGGTATCAGATGCTATGAAGAGATGCTACAGAAAAAGAAATCAAGATTCTTATCTACTTAGGAAATTTGAATTCAACTAACCAAAATAAACAAATTACAAGAAAGAATGAATGAAGTCCTATAAAGGCAAATACAGGTAAAATGCTAAAGACAGAAAACAAGTAATTTAGACTAGGAGAAAGGAAAGTGTAAAAAAGAGGTGGCTTTGGAAATGTGCCCCCCCCCCCATTAGGGAAGAAAGTAGGAGAAAGGCTGAAGAACCATTCTGAACAAAGATACAATGAATTCTGTCGCTTCATGAGACTAGAGGTAAGGATGGTGAAATGGTGTGAGACAGAGCCATGAAGACTAGCAATAGGGTCAGACTGTGAACTGGATTTGGGACTTTTCCCAGTAATTAATGAAGAACCAGTTTTTAAGCAGGAGACAGAGAATTCAATTATTGTTTTTTAGACAGTTGTGGCAAAGAGCATGAAGACAGACTAAAAAAGCAAACGGGCTGGGCACAGTGGCTGCACGGTTATAATCCCAGCACTTTGGGAGGATGAGGCAGGAGGACTGTTAAGACCAGGAGTTCTAGGCTGCAGCAAGCTATGGTCGTACCACTGCACTCCAGCTTGGGTGACATTGTGAGATCCTATCTCAAAAAAAAAAAAAGGGGGGGTGGGCAGACAGACCAACTAAGAGGTTATTAAGTTATTATACAGTCCAACAGTAATACCATCTTCAATTGGAGCAATGCAAGTGAGAGTGGTAAAAGATGATGGGTAGGTGGGGCACAGTGGCTCATGCCTGTAATTCTAGCACTTTGGGAGGCCAAGATAGAAGGATGGCTTGAGCCCAGGAGTTTGAGGTTGTAGTGAGCTATGATGATGCCAACTGCACTCCAGCCTGGGCAACAAAGCAAGACTCTGTCTCAAAAAAAAAGAAAGAAAGAAAAGAAAATATGATGGGTATAATCAGCAGGTTAAATGTGGTGGGAGGAGAAGACAAGAGCATTTTGGAAAGCAGATTCTAGAGTCCTGACAAAATTTCTTCTTTAACCCTGGCAGAAACAGAATGGACATGGGGTTCAAAGACTTAGGTTCAAATTTTGGCTTACTCTCTTAGAGACTAGGCAAATCATTTATATATATAATATTGTTTATCTACCTCAATAGATTGCTGTAATTGTTCACAGAAGTTATAAATATAAATATACATAAACATATAAAAAATAAATATAATGCCTATCACATATGAATTATACATATATGTAAAATGCCTGCAACATAGAAGGCACTGAATAAAACTGTCAGGCAAGCTCTCCTTGTGCAATCATCCCCTCCCCTATCAAAAAATCAGTCAAAGGCCGGGTGCGCTGGCTTACGCCTGTAATCCTAGCACTTTGGGAGGTCAAGGTGGGAGGATCGCTCAAGGTCAGGAGTTCGAAACCAGCCTGAGCAAGAGCAAGACCCCGGTCTCTACCAAAAATAGAAAGAAATTAATTGGCCAACTATGAATATATAGAAAAAATTAGCCAGGCATGGTAGCACATGCCTGTAGTCCCAGCTACTTGGGAGGCTAAGGCAGAAGGATTGCTTGAGCCCAGGAGTTTGAGGTTGCTGTGAGCTAGGCTGATGCCATGGCACTCTAGCCTGGGCAACAGAGTGAGACTCTGCCTCAAAAAAAATAAAAAAAAATCTGTAAAAAACCAGTATAAGGTTATCCATGAGAATGCATGAGTTTTTAGGCCACTGGAATTTTCTGACTGGGTAAAGAGCTACAAGGTTCTCCCTCTCTTGTCTATTCTAGACATGCTTTGTTCACAGTGATGCTCTGTAATTACTATTTTATTTTCATTTTCCCTACCACATTCTTAATATATAGTCACTCTAGATGTAAGTTTATATATTCTTTACTGTTTTTTCAAATATTTTTAGTTTATACTATGGGTACTTCTGGACAAAAATCTTGTATGGTTTCATGTTACATTTGCTTGAATGAAGAAAAAAATGGCCCTTTGAACAAGGGAAGCCAACCAAATGAAGCAGCCAGAAAGCACCACTGCCATAAACAAATTACTCAATTTCAAAAATATCTAATTTGTTTCTTTATTTATTATTATATCATTTTATGGTAAAGAAGAGAACTAAGAATGTTTTATAGCTTCTTGTTACTTATCTAGGTTTCTATGGGTCTAAAATTATTTTTAATCATAATTATCAACATATCTTGCTGTACAGTTTAAAATGATGAACACTGTAAACAATATGCAGCATTGGAGTTACAGGTTACCAGCCCACTATATACGTTTAAAACATAATTCATGTTACTTAAAGATCGATTAGAAGTCTCACACAGTAAACCCTGAACCTCAATTTTCTGAGATTAACTGCTTTTAATTTTTTTTCTTCTCTGAGGGTTACATTCACAACACAATGTATCTATCTAAACACCCTCCAATCCCAGCTCCTTAAGGGTTGGGCTCAATCTCACCTTTGTGTCTCCCACAGAACCAATTTGACCTGGGGTTCAGTCACATATGAGTGGGGAATGAATGGAGCAAAAATGAGAATCTGACTGAGTTATAACAGACAGAAAACACGAGGACATCACACATAATCAGGCCTGGGCTTTCCAGTACAAAATCCCTTCAAAAATGCTGAGTTCTAAAAAGGAGGACTTTTAATTAACAAGGAGATGCTTCAAATAATTTTTAGACATGACAATAAAAGAAGCCAAAACTCAAAGAAAGAAAGAAAAATCAAGACCTGAATGCAAATTTCCCATCACTTGGACTTCTCTGCTTTTTAATAATGAGCTAATTTCTAGCATCCCCTTACTATAATTTTTGTAGGGTTCATGTGCCCCTTGAAATTGTCTGCTAACATTTATGTGTAGATGCATTTTTCTGAGGAAAGTGTGAAAGCATTCTCATGCTCTCAAAAGGCCAATGGCTCCCACAGATTAAGAACCGCTATTCTGTGGGGTGCAGATGCTTCCAAATAAGGATCTTCCAAGAATGTCTGAGAGGTGGCAGAAAAACATCACCGTCGTACGTAACACGAGGTATCCTTATGCCTTGGCGGCACGGGAAAAGAGAACCATAACAACTAAGGGACAAGAAGCTGGAGTTGCAGGGGGAGGAGCCCCGGCCTCTCAGACACGTAAACCAAACAAAGCCCATAAAGGAAGTTCAGGGGCTGGGGGTGGACGCAGGCCGACTGTAGCAGAAAACTGCTTAGGGATGAAATGTCCCCCATTGTTGCGAGTTTCAGGGCCTCACTGGGCCACTGGACCAGGGAGGAAGGGAGGGAGATAGCAGGAACAATTAGGCTTGGCGGAGTCCGTCTCTGTTCACCCCCAGCACCTCCCGGGAGCGCTAGGGAGGCTCGGGAGGCCGAGCGGACAGCAGGGAAGACACCCTGACCTGGGGCTGGGGATCGAAGCAGCGGCCCCGCCACGAGTTTACCTTCATAGGGTCGGCGAGGTAGAGCTTCTCGGCCGCGCGGCTGAACTCCTCCCAGGTCTGGAACTGCGGCATCGTGGCCCAGGGTGGAACAGGAGAGAGGCAAGACCGCGGGACCGAGCCCACCTACCTACCTACCCACCCACCTCCCGGGCCGCCCACCGACGCAGCGCTCGCAGCGCCCCAAGATGGTGGCACCTCCTCGCACCAACGTCTCGCGCCATTGGACAGCCGTGGTCACGCTCGCCCAATGGGCAGGAGGGGTGTTGCCAGGAGGGGGCGGAGCCCTAAGCGTGCGGCTCCGGGAACCAGCGCGAGGAAGTCGAGAGCCGGCCACAGACACATGGCGGCTGCCACAGCGCCCCTTACAGAACTGGAGGAGCGGCGTCTGTCTCGCTGCCCCTCGCGCCGGACTGCAGGGTCCTTCCATGAAGATTGAGCGCCTCTGTGATGGCCCTGGAGATGCAAGAATGGAGCCGACCAGGTCCTAGTGAAGGAGCAACCGAAGACTTTATATGATAAACATTTGTGTCGGGTTAGTGGAGTGAGTGCAAAGGAAGAATGATCACTTGTGAGTCCAAGGGGAGGCTTAAAGAGGTGACACAAATTGAACAGGTGGGGAAGGAGGGGCAGGACGCCTAGCCCATTTTAGATCTTCAGTGTATTTAATATGACTGGTGTTTAGGGAATGGGGGGAGAGAAAAAGCAAGAGAAGAAGGCATATCATCACTTATGCCAGGATACGAAATTTGAACTTTCTTCTCCAGGCAGTGAGCAACACAGATGAGTACCTTTCTTTGATCAAATTTATTGAGGTATATTTTATGTACAATAAAACGCCAGGGTTTTTTTGTTTGTTTGTTTTTGTTTTTGAGACAGGGTCTTGCTCTGTCGCCTGGGCTAAAGTACAGTGGCGTCATCATAACTCACTGCAACCTCAAACTCCTGGGCTCAAGCCATCCTCTTGCCTCAGTCTCCTGAGTAGTTGGGACTACAGGCTCACACCACCACACCCAGCTGATTTTTCTTTTCTTTTCTTTTTTATTGTAGAGACAGGGTCTCCCTATGTTATTCAGGCTGGTCTTGAACTCCTAGACTCAAGCCATCCTTCTGCTTTGGCCTCCTAAAGTGCTGGAATTATAGGCGTGAGCCACTGTGCCTGACCAAAACGCTGATTTTTAAAGTTAGTATTAATCTTTTATTTTTTTAGAGACATGGTCTTGCTGTGTTTCCCAGGCTGGTCTCAAACTCCTGGGGTCAAGTAATCCTCCCACCTCAGCCTCCTGAGTAGCTTGGGGCTATGGATATGCACCACCTGCTCTCTGCAAAACACCAGTTTTAAGTGTACAGTTTGATGCATTTTGGTAAATATATATATCCCTACATACCCAATGTCACACTCAAGACACAAAACATTTCTTCATCTCCAGAAAATTCCCCCATGCTTCTTTATGTTCAATTCTTCCTACCCTTACCCTGGTCCCAGACAATCACTGATCTGCTTTCTGCTACAATAGATTAGTTTTTCCTTCAACTGAAGGGCTTTAAGCAGATTTGCATTTTATAAGGCTGCAGCTGCAAACCAAGACTGAATTGAAGTGGTGCAAGCCTGGAGACAGGGAGACGTCTTAAGATGCAATTGCCGTCTTAAGATGCAATTGCCGTCTTAAGATGCAATTGCCGTAGTACAGGCAGAAGAGGCCATGGATCTGAATTAGGGCACTGGCTAGGAATGGAGAAGATACAGATTCAGTATTTACTTGGTGAATGATTGGATGTGGGGTATGCAGAAGAAGAAAGAGTAGAAGATGACTCCCAAGCCAGTGGAAGTGGGGTTGCCATTGATTGATACAGGGGAAAAGGAAGAAGAACAGGTTTGGAAGATATTGGGGAAAACAGTGAGTTCAGTTCTGGACTTGATGAGCATGCGGTATCTTTGGAAACTTCCAGTTGGAGATGTCTGGGAGCCCAGAGGAGTCAGCAGATAGGTCATAGCTGAGCCTTCTCAGGGAGAAGACATAGCATAAGAAGACAAAGGGCAAACCCTGGGAAACAGCCCCATGTACAAAGGGTTAGAGAGAGGAAGTAGAGTCCACAAAGGAGGCAGAGGAGAAATTATCAGCGAGGTAAAAGGAGACTGAGAGTATCCAGGAAGTAAGGGAAAAGAGGGTTTTGAGGAGGGAGCAGTCACTTATGTCAGATGGCAGGTAGGGTTGGAAGTACAATGAGAACTGAAATGAGTTGATTGACCATAGTCACGGGGAGGTAATTGGTGACCTGGGACAGTGGAACCTCAGTCGGGCTGGGATTTGGGATGGAACTGACTGCAAGTGGCTGAAGAAGTAGAAAAGTGAGGGCAGCTGCCTTATACTCAATCATGAACAGAAGAGATGAGAAGATGGTCCTAAGGGGGGAGGGGCACCAGGTAAAAAGTGTTATGTTTTGAGATGGAAATATTTTGTGCATATTTGTAACTTTTAGGAAAGGGCTCGTACAAGATGTACAGGTTGAAAATACAGGAGAGGCCAGACACAGTGGCTCTTGCCTGTAGTCCTAGCACTCTGGAAGGCCAGGTGGGGAGGATCACTTGCACTCAGGAGTTTGAGATCAGCCTAAGCAACAGTGAGACCCCCATCTCTACTAAAAATAGGAAAAGTAATTGAGTGTGGTGATGCACACCTATAGTCCAAGCTACTCAGGAGGAAGGAGAATCACCTCAGCCAGGAGTTTCAGGTTGCAGTGAGCTATGATGATACCACTGCACTCTAGGTAGGCAACAGAGTGAGGCTCTGCCTCCAGAAAAAAAAGAAAAGAAAATACAGGAGAGAGAGGAAAGCAAAATTTCAGGAGAAATGTGAAAGGGAAGACCAAAGGCCCAAGTGAGTGAAAACAGAAGGTTCACCATTGCCTTTGAGGTGGTGGAGAAGGAGGAAAAGTTGAGTGAAGGTATAGATAAGTATGTAGATACAAGGGCAAAATGGTAAATTTTCTTTCTCACCTGAGAGGCAAGACCATCTTCTAAAATAGGAGGGTAAGGATAGGTTTGGAGGCTTTCGGAGAAGATTTGGAAAAGCCATTGTGAGAAATAAGGAAGCCAACCAAAAACTCAAAAACAATATATCAGAGTTGAAAGCCGAGGTGAAACTGGAGATTGTACTCTGAGAATAGCCCCAATTGAGGTCTGTCTCCAGCACCACCCAGAAGCCTGTGTCTTGGAATGGAAAAGGCAGGTGTTAGGGATTTGTAGGGCATGTGAGGAAGAAGAACAAAGGGTCAGGAATGTTGAAGATACTGGCAAGAGAGTGAGTGAAATGAATCATGGGATCCAGGCTAGACAGGTGGTAATTAATTAGGCAAAAAAAAGAGGCCTCAAGGAGATCTGGAGTCAGTATAATTGGAAAGAGGAACTGAAGTTATAATTGGATTGGACATTGGGGTTTAACATTTCAGAGAAACAATAGCTCCTGGTGAGGCTGGGTTGATAGTGGCATTGTCCACACAAATATTAAAGACACAAGTAAGAAAAGGGATAAGATGAAGAAGAAGGCTAAGAGGCAGGGCTCCAAAATCCACCGTTAACAAGAACGGGGTGTAGAATGTGTGTGTGTTGGCGGGAGCAGAAGCAGAGAGGGCAGAGTCAGGCAGAATAACCCCCTGGGAGGAGGGGTTTTTGCCTGAAGATGAAAACAATGGAAGTTAAGACAATGCCAACTTTGCCTTCTGTCACAACAAGGAACACAAGAGATTAGTTTTGATTCAGTTCAGCAAAAAATATATCAAGTGCCCATCCTGGGCAAATACCAGGAGCTATGCTGGGTGTTGGAGACCCAACAGTGAACAAGGATGACCTGGTCCCTGCCTCAGAGCTCACAGTCAGTAAATCAGGGAGGATGACAGTAAAGCTGTTGTGAGGGTCCCCATTGCTGTGAGTTCCAGCCCCTACAGAGGGAGAGGAATCAAGATAAGGAAGAAGGGGCACTGCCTTGATCTTTTGAATGTCCTCAGCTACACTCGGATGCATTCTTTAAACTAGGTTGTTCCTTTCCAGCTGTGGAGACATGGCTTCCAAAAGACTATCAGAGAGTGTCCTTTATAAATTGCTCACACACACACAATGCCAGAAAAAGAAAAATTCCTTTAATTCCCAGTCAAGAAGAGCAGGGCCTCTGTACCCTTTGTGGTTATCCTTTCTGCTTCATTTTCACACACAGCTCATTCAAGCCTTCAGACAATTGCCAGGGTGGTCTTATCCCTTGTCCCATTTCCCAAAATCTGAAAAGCTCTGGAAAACAAGTTATCTTGGTAACTCCTTTAGTGGACAACTTGACCTCAAGTAAGGTTGCTCAGTCTTTATTTGTTCCACTTGGTGTGTTTGATTGCAGGATGGAGCTCAGACTCTGCTGGTGGTATTATGTAATATATTGCATGTGTACCATATCACCTTTCTAGAATCCAACATGCTGTAAATTCTGAAATGTGGCCTCAAGGATTTGGGATGAGGGCGGCTCTTTTTTACCGGTGATGCAGAAACCAAGCCTGAAAAGTAAGTGATACTAAACAGATTAGCACCGGACTTCACTCCTAATTGTCCAGCAAATGGCGAGCCAGCAGATGTTAATCACAACAGGGAGGAGTATGATTATTTTTTTTTTTACTTTTTTTTTAAATTTCAGCATATTATGGGGGTACAAATATTAAGGTTACGTATATTGCCCATGTCCCCTCTCCCCCCTCGAGTCAGAGCTTCAAGCGTGACCATCCCCAGACGTTGCACATCTCACTCATTATGTTTGTATATACCCATCCCCTCCTCCCCGCTCCCACCTGCCCGACACCCGATAGATGTTATTCCTATATGTCCACTTAGGTGTTGATCCGTTAATACCAATTTGCTGGTGAGTACATGTGGTGCTTGTTTTTCCATTCTTGAGATACTTCACTTAGTAGAATGGGTTCCAGCTCTATCCAGGAAAATACAAGTGATTAATTTTGACTTTTAGAAAATGTAACTAATGTCAGTATAAAAGCTGGATTGGTAGAACAGAGCCTGGGTGCAGGGTCAAAGCCAAAACATATTTTCCTCTACCTTCATTGTCTCCAGTGATTGTTTTCATGTCTTTGCCTCTCATCCAGTCCCATCCCCACCAAAGTCTGTTTTCCACAGTGTGCTCCCCCAAACTTCCACGGAAGCTGCTTTCCTGGGGTCCCCAGCTGACCTTCATATTGCCCATTCCAGCAGACATCTCTCAATTCTTTCTTGACTAGATTATATAGCTGCCTCGAGGCCACCCTCTCATCCCTAAAACTTCCCAAGCCCTTGGCTTTTTTGACCCTATTCTTCCTTGTTCTTCCTCTTACCTCCCTGGTTTTCCTGCTCTGGCTCCATTCTGGCCTCCTCTACCTCCCCTGGTTCTTCAGCACTGGGATCTAAGTACCAGGCTTTGGTTTTCACCCTCTCTGGTTCTCCCTGGACGATACCCTTTGAGTTTTAACTACCACCTACATGCCATGTGACTCTCGGATTTCTACTTAGTCCAGACTTCCTCCCTGAGCTTCAGATTCATATATCCAAATGCCTGCCAGGTCCTGGGCTAACCCCAGAGTTGAACTTTGGGAGAAGAAAGCAATTTCTTGGCAAATCAAAACAATTTCTAAGCAGTAAGCGTGATGCCTCCTTTTTAAAAAAATTTATTTTGTTACCATTGGCAGATTATCAGCCACTCATGTACTATATTCGACCACTGGAATTTAGTAACTGTATTGCAGACCTTTTGTAGGTTGTGCTGGGCAATGTAATTTATAAGATAGTGAGGTCAGGGGGAGAAATAAGGCAAGTTCACAAATACTTATAACTGAAGACAGAAAACGTGTCACAGCAAGAGAGAGCAGTCTAAGCCCTGACAGGACCTGTGTTCACTTTCCCTTCCCTTCCCTTTACTTCCATTTCCATATCTTTCCCCAAAGGGCTGCAGAGACAGGCAAGAAGAGGAAGGTTTGGTGGAGGTTGTTTTTAAGATAAAGGGGAATGACTGTTTTTGAACTCTTTATTCTACTTGAAGCTTTTTGTCCCTTTTTATTTTCCTGAGTTGTCTTCTAAAAACAGCACTGTAGCTATTTTAGACTAAGAACAAATATAGGTCCCTAAATGCATTCTCATATTAATAATCATAATAATAGTCCAAAGTGCTACTGGCATGCCAGGAATGTGTGTCTTTATGTTTATTTTCACCTATTAAATATTTATTGAATCCACAGAAGTCAAAGAAGACACTGTTCCTCTTGTACTTCCCTGGTTTCATGGAGTCAATGCAAGGCAGTCAGGGTAAAAGAAAAACCTGGTAAGAGAAGCCAACCAAAACCGGTTTGCCCAGGAGGCTTGTCCCAGATAGGGAGGGAAGGAAACCTAAGGGAGTCCTGATGCCATGTGGAGCTGGGGCAGCTTCAGCTCTGTGTCCAGCGGAGGGCAGTGGTGTGCAGATGGTCACACACAGACAGGCGTCCCAAGGAAATGGTCGCTTGTTCCATACGTACCCCCAGCTCAGCTGGGGCGGTCTTGATGCATTTTGATGCATTTGCTCCATCTCAACACTTGCTTTCATGAGAGATCCTTGGCTCTTATTTGATTGCCAGGAATTTTTAATCCAGTTTAATTCATTAGTACTTACTGAGCACCCATCCTAAGTCTGTCACCCTACTGGGGGTGCTACAGTGAATATGAAGATCTGTACAAGAAGCTGAAAAGCTAATGAGAACAGAGGAGGGTGCAGGGGTCACACAAGTTTACAAATAATAAGAACTGAAGGCAGAAATAAGCATTGATGGAGCACCTACCATAACAGGGCCCAGAATATTGGGGTTTCAAAGAGGTCCAAGCATTTCCTTCCCCCTCCCAAGTGATTGGGGAGTCAGGAAATAAACCAGTTACAAGATAGAAAAATGTAAAGTGTTATTGTATGAAGTGCCAAAAAAAAGTTTCCTTGTGTGTCTGGGGAGCAGCCCAGAGCTGCCCCTCAGGGAACCATGTTCAGACCCCCTGGATTCTAATCAGAAGCCCAGGAGCCAGTGTAAGGATTCCCTGGGGGCGGGGGGGAGCAGGAGAAAGGGGGAGGGAAGGGCTACAGCAGAGCTAGAGGTCAATCTAAGAAACAGCCCCTTCAGGGGAGCCAGGCCGAAGGAACCTCAGACCAGAGACTGTACTAGCACCCTCATGCCAACCCCACTAGCAAAGGCATCCCCAGGAGCACCTCAGAATTCCTGAAGGCTGTCTCTCACTGTCTCAGTTGCACCCCACTCCAGGAATGCTAACATTTCCTTACTTTGGGCAGGTAATGATCCCTTTAAGGTGAAACAGATTTCAAGAATGGACACACCTCAAAAAACAACAGGGGAGGAAAGCTTTGGGCTTTTTCCAAGGATGTTGAGAGAGAACAGGCTCTGATTGAACCTTGGGGATCAGAAAGGCCACCCTCAGTGCTGCCTCCTCAGGGGGAAGCTAGGTTAGGCCAGGTCACACACTGCCCAAGTCTGGCTGCTGGTTATTCTAGAAACCAGAGGCCAAAGGTGGGGGCACTGAGATTCCTGAGGCTCCTCTCTTGTCAGTTTCATCTGAAACTGATTAAAATGAAATGCAAACCCAAGTGGCTGGGAAAAAAAGGTCAAGATCTTACCACTCCCCCTCCCTTGCCTGCTCCCCTACCTCTTCCTCCATCCTTGGCTCTCTGGCTGGGTCCCATCACAGCTCGGATTTCCCCTTCACCTGGGCAGCCCCTAACTGCCCAGAAACCCCACAGAATGGCCCCATTGTAGACCAGACAAACCAAAATAGCAGCATCTTCTGTTCCCTGCCTTAGGGAGATTCACTCAAAACCCCAAAGTCCCAGATGTGGATGACAATGGAAGTTGTTGTTGCAAATTAGTGATCCTGGAACAGATGAGAGGCAGGTAGGAAAGCAGCCAGTGTGGTGGGTTGGACTGTGAGAGAGAGAACAATTACAGTCACTCCATTAACCCAATTAGCAAACACTGGCAGGAATCCTGTTAAGCGCCAAAGAAGCATGGTAGGAAAGGTGGGAAGAGGGGACTGTGAACTGGGTGGGTGGGTGGCGGAGAGGTGTGATGGGGTGGGGAGGGCGGGATTGCTGCAGGGATGAAAGGGCCAGGAATAAAACTTAGGTTTTTTCTATGCTGGCGAATACTATTTTTATCATTTTTTAAATGTTCTGAGGTTTTTTTAACCATGCCCTGGAGCATTTGGATGAACAGTGTTTGCATTAATTAATAAACCAGATGACATCTCCACTGAGCAGCAGGCTCTGGCGTGGAAACACTCCGGGTGGCCTGGGGAATGGTGACTAGAATCTTGATTGATCACAGCTGTCACATCTTCAGTCATTCAGTCCAACAAGTCCATCAACATCTCCTGGGCAAGGGCTACCTAGTGCAAGGACTCATTTGGGTTTTGTAGGGGTGGGAGGATGGGGAGGACATAGCATGAATAAGGCAATGTCTGTATTCACTACTAGCTATGATAAGCAGTGTTTGCAATCAAGTCTCAAAATTCAGCTGAGCCTCTGCCCAGGTTAATTGGGACAGTTTAATTAAGGGTAGGAATCAGGAAAAGCCACACAGAGGAGCTGGATTTTGGAAATAAAGGGCAGATAAGGACAGATATAATGGTCAGGCTTTCGGATACAAGGAGGGTATAAGCAAAGGCACAGAAGACAAGCATTTAGGGAGCAGGTGCAGTCCTTCTTCAGGGGGAAGTTGGGGTATGAGGAATATGGTGACCTTAGTAGCAGAGATGCCTAGAATGACCTGTTGGGACAGAAAGCACCAGAGTGAGGACTGGACACATGGTGTGGAAGGTCCTTCCACCCCCGCTGTCTAGACTTAATTTTTTAAAGGCCACAGGGTTAGGGATTGGCCTGGGAGCTTAGTGTGGCCCCTGGGGCTGCAATAACACAGCTTTCTTGCAGTAAGTAAAGGAAGAAAAAGTTTGGAAACTATCAGACTCAGAGCCCAGGGTGACTGTGGGAGGGCAAATGGAGCAGATGGGGGGGGATTGTGAAATTATGACCTATTAGGTGCCTGGCCCCATCCTTACTCACTCGGCCCTGGGGGCCATTGTTCCCCAGCTTCCCAGCCTCTCACTCCATTATCACTTTCTCCACCTAATTTCTCTCCTTTGCTCTTACTCCCTTCTCACCTTATCCAGCCTCTAGCCACTGTGAGAGAGAAAAGTCAAACAGGCAAAAGCTTTTGTCTTCAGTACAAAGATGAAGTGTTCTGCATCTCTTGTGTTTGACCATTGCAAGCCCGGTGCATCTGGTTGCTCAATCTCCTGCTAAGTTTTGCTACCTCTTATACGCTGTCTTTGGGGTGCAGGGGCTAGGCAGGCACTGACCTTCGTAACCCAGTACCTCAGACAGGGCCGTGCAAACAGTCCAGTCCTGCTCAGTAAACATTTGCTGATAACCAGGAGAGCAATGCATGGAGAAACTACCCTCTACCAAAGTGTTAAGGAAAACATTATTCTTTAATCACCAACCGGTGGAGTTTCTGTATTCTCAGAGATATTGTCTCAGGCATACGTGTTGAGATCTGTCAAACTGTGTGTAGGGGTGAGGGTTGGGAAACATGTCCAGCCTGGCTTCTGGGCCTCCTTTCTTTTGGGTGTAGGTCACCAACACCCTTACAGGTACAACCTTTCTTCTCACATTCCAGTTTGAAACCACCCAGGCTCCTGGAAAAGCCCTCCCTCTGCACAAGGCTGGGATGGGGTTTGTGCATGAACTGATGGGTATCTATACCCCCACTGCACTCAATCACACAATACCTGCCTGTTCTCCAAGCACCAGCCCAACATCACTCCAGCTTCTCAGGTTTCATAACTGCCCTGCGCTTTGCACCTGGCCCTTCTTCCCCTGGGGCTGTGAGGCTGGAAACCTAGGAAATAGCTGCCTCCCTGCTCATGCAAGTCCAGGCCCCTGCGGCGACTGGGGTTTCGGAGACTGACTCACTGTTGTGTAAGTCAGAGAGAGCCTCTGCAGCTCAGGACATCCTTCAGGAGTGAGCCACCTCTTGTTCCAGGGAGGAAGAGGCTAAGCAGGTCTTGGGCTCACCCGGGGCAGGAGTAGGAAAGCTACTTTGGCAGTGCGAGGCAGCATGGACCAGCTGCAGTGTGGTGCCCTGAGAGCCCCTGGCCCGTCTCCCAGCTGCACTCAGCTGTGAGGCCAGGCTCAGCTCTAAGCAACCCTGACCTTGGAGCTCCCACTACAAGCACAGGCAGGCCTTTAAAAAGCCTCCTGACTTCCTGGGGGGCGGGTAAGGGCCAATGTGTTGATTGCTGTTGTGTCATTATCTGGTGCAGTTCCAGGTGGCTGGCGCCACCACCTCTCCTCCATCCATCCCGATTCTGAGGCTGAAGGGGTTCAAGGGGGAGTTGGTTTGAAGCTCCCGGCACTGACCTCTTGTGCTCTGCCTTGGTGTTGGGAAGCTCTACAGCTGCTCTGGGCCTGCAGAGCCTTTTTCTCGTTGACTTGGGGCTTTTTGTATCAGGGTGTTGGTGAAGCAGAGTTTTGGCAAGAGCCTTGGCAGCTGCTGCCAGAAAAGAGGCTGAAGGAAGATAATTAGAACTGGTAATTGGTTGCTTTTTAGTGACTGTGGCTGGGAGAAGAAGACACAGGAAAGCTGTCCTCCAGGACCAAGGCTAAACTGTCCCAATTCTAGGGGGCAATGCTGGCCCCCCGCCAGTCCTGTACTTCCTGTCACATCTTGCCTGGCACATCTATCTGGCTGTGAAATGATTCTTGCACTCCATGCTGCCTACAAAGCAATGTAGGTTTACCTCACTCATGTTCACACTCAGTTATACCTAAGCTAGCTTGGGAGCAGGCATTTTAAAACTTTAAGTCCAAAGATAACCTATAGATAGAGTTACCCAACTCTAGCAACTCCAGGAAGATTCTGCAGGGCCTATTGCAAAGGACTTCATCAGAAACTTTTGTTTTTGGACAGAGCTGACTCATCATTTCCCCAAGATAAGTTTGCTCCTGGGCAGTTTCCAGGCTGCCATCCCTCCAGTTGGCCATTTTGCCAAACCAGATGGCTCATATTAGATCTCAATTTACAACTTGCCACCCCCTGTGGGCATGTGTTCTGGATTTTTCCCAACCTGAGCAGCTGATTCACTTGAACGTTCTGGGAAGCCTTCACTGTTAGATTTCCCCTCAGCATAGAAGCTGTGGATCTGGTTTCTATAGTAGTTTCTATGGGGAGCCTATTGATCTAACCCTGACACCAAAGTGCAGCCCTGGGAACCTGAAGGTGAACCTCAGAGAGGGTCCCCAGCAGCTCTGCATCGAGTCTTTGAGAGCTGGTCACTCATAGTCATTCAAAGGATGGGCTAGACTGGAATTCAAAATTTGGTGTTTTTGGTGAGTGTTTAATATCTCAGATAAAAGCAGAAGAAAGAATTGGTGACCAGTTCGAGCTCTGGAATTTTAGGTTTAAACAGGATGGCATTCCTCCTGCTCTCCCTCCCGACTGGTTGTCCAGGCATTTATTTAGTAGATGGTTACTGAGCGTATACTACATGCCACACATAATGTATAGGGCTCAGGAATAAGGATGAAAGGACAGTCTTTGCCTTCAAGGGACTTACTGATTGATGTCTGAGATAGGCAGGAAATGACAACTGAGTAAGTGAAAGCCGGTGGAGTGCAGCGATCAAGGACCCAGACTCAGGAACCAGCCTAGCAGGGTTCACATTCCTGCACTACCACTTACAAGCAGTGTACCTTTGGGCAAATCTCCTAACTGCCACATGCATGAGTTTCCTCATCTGTAGAATGGGAATAATACGGATACCTACCTCAGTGTTTTAGAGGACTCAATTACTTAATAGATTTAAAGTATTTAGAACTGTGCCTGGGGATAGTGAGGCTGGTACACATTTGAGACATTTTAAAAGCCGTTGCATCACAGGACTCATTGGGTGAGGGATGTAAGAGGAAGGAAGGGGTCATGTTTAAATGCCAGTATTCTGGGATTCTAAACATTTGTAGACAGGAAAGTCAAATTTGAGTCTAAAGTCCACTACAATATATTTATTTGCTCTTGAATAATTATGACCTTGATTTGCACCTTAGTAGAGACAAGTAATGTCTTCCCTTCCAACTTCTGGAGGAAGGAAGAGAAATTAACTTTTGGATCTACCAGGTACCAAACAGTTTTATTCTGAGGACTGAGAGAAATAAAATATTTTAAGTGTATTCAGATTTAAAAAATACATTGTAAACTGTAAACACACAGGGTAATCGTGATTTTCTCTCTACTTTCCCCATTCACTGGGTTGATCATGCGGATAATTGAGAGATGATGGAAAAGACAGGCAATTTGATCTGACTTTAATAATAAACAGCAGGTACTGCTGTGGTACTGTTTTACCTCCATGTGATTTTCTGTGCCTTCTATGTTATTTAGTTCCTGATTACTAAAGCCTTGTGACCCCAAAGGAGGCTGGCAGTTTCCTTAGAAGGAGGAATTGGGAGTAGCAAGAAACATAGTGAGACGTGCTAAGCTTCTTAGAGGAAAATTTCAGGTCCTTCCACGTCTGGGGGAGCTGAGCTCCCAGCTCCTGTGAGCTTGACTGTGTCTCAGGGCTTCTGCGAGGCAGGCCCTGCACGTAGCACAAGCTCATAATGGAGGTAGGTGAGCAGGGTGGGAGTGGGATAGGGGGTGAGGCAGGGTGAGGAATGGGATGCGGGGTGTGATGCCAGCCTTGATGTTTGCTCGCTATCATGAGCTGCTTTCATATGTCCGGGAGACTTCTTGGCAAAGTGGCAGAGCTCGCTACCAAGATTAAGGGCTGGCTGGCCAGGCAAGGGTGTGGGGGAAGAGGACGTCTGCAGCAGAATGAGCAGGCTGCATTCAGGCCTGTTTGGGAGACTGGCCAACACTAATGGGATTACCATCCTCTGCCCTGATATATGCCAGGAAGTTGTGAAATGAAATTTCAAGGACCCTACCAGAGTCAGAGAATGTCTAGAATGACTTGGCTGGAAGCAAGAATCCTTGGGGAAAAGGTCCATTTCCCTGGTGCTCCATTTGTCTCTTTGCAGAACAGGAGCTCCACCAATTACCTGGCTCTCTTCTCAGCCTCTCCCAGGCCTCTAACAATCCTAGGTTTGACTCCAAGGTTGAGAAAGAACTACCTGGGAGACCTTTATTCAACCCTCTCAATGGATGGAGGACAACAACCACGAGCTAGGTGTCCACTTCCTCGTTGAAGGCCCTGCCTGATGACAAACTAATCTGAGCCTCAATATTCTCAGCTTATTTTACAAGGCTCTTGTAAGGATCAGCTGAAACAAGGCATGTGGAAATTCTTTGTACACTGTAAAGTGCTCCAGGCATAGAATCAAAGGCCCCAGAGGGAAGAGGAGCCAAGTTGAGCTTCTGGGTCTGGCTGTCATTATGCCAAGCTCGTTCTTCTCCTGAAGGCAGAGAGAAGGGGCCTTCTTTCTGTCTCGGTCTTATCCGAGCATCCCACACTCTCATTGGTGTTCTGGGTTCCTAACAAAAGGGAGTTCTCGAAGATCACAGAACTAACTGGTCTTCTTCTTCCACAACAGCTCCCCCGTCTGGGGACCCCTGGGGGCCCTGCTTTCACCAGGATTTGTGTTTATAACACGACAGTGTCTTTACCTTTTATCTAGCAAGAGTGAGTAATCTATTTGGGCTATTTAACAAAAACCAGACATTACCTCACTGGTGTCTTATCCAAAGCTGCTCCAGTCTTCCCATTAATTCCAGTGAGTTGGGGTCTTTTGCCACGTTAAGCAGTATAGGGAGAAATCTAGACTGTTTTTCTCCAGGTGAAGGGAGTCACAGAGCACACAGATTTGAGAAGTACTGTTCTAGCGTTTGTATTCAAGCCTGTTCTTTTCCCCAGTAAACGTCTGTTTTCTTCATTCTGAGAACACAGCAGAAGGATTAAGCCCAGCCCAGCCCCCAAAGCATCCTGACTGTAATTGGGTTTCTCTGGCTCTCTCTTCCCTAAAGATTCTGGGGAGCTTTATGTGGGAACTCCCAGGCCTCCCCGGGGGAGGCATTGGTGTAGTTTCTGGGAAATATGAGCAGCAGACAGACCACCTTCTCTGAGGTCAATGGCCATTTTCCAATGGAAGTGTCAGAAAGATAATGACTGAAGTGGTCATGTGCTTTGTAAGCAGCCGCCAGAGGTACAAACTGAAGCGGGCATCTCACCTCTTTCCCAGATGCAGAAAGGCCTTCCTGGGGAGGTGCCGCTCCATCAGTAACGGAATCTCACTCATGGGTCACCCTCACATAGGAAGGACAGCAATTGTAATCCCAGGCCAGGCGATGGTCCATCTCTGCTTTGCAGTAGAGAAATTGAGGCCCCATTAAAAACTTCTCTGTATCCCAAATCACCATCTATTAAGTGATATGAAAGAATAATTGTTAATTATGATAGGAGTTATCATGACATGATGACTATATAAGAAAATGCCCATAGTTGTATCGATGCTTAGTGAAGTATATAGGAGTGAAACGACATGCAATCTGGGATTTGCTTTAAAATACATTAGCAAAGACATAAGAATGAAGAAAGATATAGATAAGGCAAGTGTGACAAAATCTTGTTAATTGTTAAGTCTAAGTAATGGATAATGTGGTTTCGATATACTGTTCTCTCAATGTTTGTGGGCAACCCAACATTTTCCTAGTTAAAAAATAATAATTAAAAACACTATAAATAGTGTTAAAAGATAAGCCTGAGAGAAGGTATTTGGAACACATGTAACTGATAAAGGATTCCTATCTAAAATATATAAAGAACTCCTACAAATCTGTACAAGAAAAAAGACCACCAACCCCTTAGAAATTAAGGGCAAAGATTAGAACAAGCAATTCCATCCATTCCCAGGAGAAGAAAGCTGAATGGAAATATCTACACTCACTGATGATCAGGAAAATGCAAATTAGATGACAACAATTTATGTCTATTGGATTAGCAAAAATGTGGAAGTCTAGCAATACAAGTATTGGTGGAGATGTAGAGTTTAATACATACACTTAGAAAGCAGTTTGGCAATCCCTGTTAGAAATGTGTATATTCATACCCCTCAGAAACTTTGGGCAAGTGTACAAATATACTTGGAACATACACTTGGCTGTCTATTACAACATTGTTTATAATAGTTACAACCTGAAAAAAATGAAGAAATTATATATATATATACATATATATATTATGGATGAATTTCTAGAACATAATATGAATATTGAATGAAATAAAATCAAGTTGCAAAAGGATATGTACTTTATTATACCATGTACATAAATAATTTAAAACACCTAACATAATATTTTTGGCTGTCTCTATATGTCATAAGAGTGTAAAAATAATTAGAAGGGCCACAGAGTAGTAGGAGAATAGCATTTATCTCTAGCGAAGGAGAGAGGGAACAGGGATGATCTCAATTGTATCTGTAATGTTTGTTTTTTCTTTAGGAAAAAAATGTTAAAAAGAATCTGAAGCAAATATATCAAAAGAGTAACATTTGGTTATCTGGGTGGTAGGTATGGCATGTTTATTATATTATTATTCCCTATACTGTTCTGCACATTTGAAATATTTTGTAATTAAAAAAAAATTTTATTTGAAGTCCTAAAGTTAAAGTTTAACTAACATTTAATTAAAGTTTCTTCTTTCTTATCTTTTTGTTTGCTTGTTTGTTTTTGTTTTAGAGAAGGGGTCCCACTATGTTGCCCAGGCTGGAGTATGGTGGCCATTCACAGACACAATCATAGTGCACTACAAGCCTCAAATTCCTGGGCTCAGGTGATCCTCCTGCCTCAGCCTCCTGAATAGTTGAGACAATAAGCTCGTACCACCACACTTGCCTTAATTTCATCTTTTTTTATGACTTCAGAACCCCTTGACTCCACTTCTATGAAAATGATTCCCACTGGGCAAGGTAGCTCATGACTATAATCCCAGCATTTTAGGAGGCCAAATCAGGAGGATCACTTGAGGCCAGGAGTTTGAGACCAGCCTGGACAACATAGCAAGACCCCGTCACTACAATAAAAAGAAAAAAGAAAGAAAGAAAGGAAAAGAAAATGATTGCCAAATCTGATTTTCTATCCCTTTATCCATCTCCACCCACTTAATGGCTACTTCTTCTACTTTGTCAAATGCATCATCTAAGTCGATTATCTCTATCACCACTGTCTCAAAACAGCTTTCTTTTAATTTTCTTTTTCTGTCAATAGCACACTCAATAAATGTTAGTTTTTATTTTCATTAGTCCTTTCACTTTTTACCTCTTCCCATTGAGTTCACCATATACAGAACTGCCAATTTGTCTTCTGGAAATTCTGGTTTTCGTTTTTCTCTGAAATGCAGGGTTTTCCACTCCCCACCCCCCTCCCTCCACCACCGAAAAGCTGTTTTGCATCAGTTATTCCCAAGCTCGAAAAACTTTTGGTGGCCCACTAACAGCATAAGATGGTCCAAAATCCTTGACCATTGTGTACTGTCTCCAAGTCTGGTGCCAACCTCTCTCTCCAGCTTGGTTGCCCACTATCTGCTATCACTCCAGAGGCAGTTCAGGCTGCATGTTTTCCTGTCTTCCTGCGTTTGTTAAGTCCTGAGATGCTTCTTCCTGCCCACCCTTCACACTTAAATCAAATGTCTTCTGCGGGTCACTGATGGAACCACAGCCATGGCGTACACCGTGTGCTGCCTCAGGTATGGGCTGTGGCACCTGCCCTGCCCCTTCCCAGATCCGTCTCCATCGAGAATAAGCTCGATGCTGTGTTAGACCCAGGAAGCAGGGGTGGGATGAATGGACTTGGTTCTCCATAAAGCATCTCATATGTATACACACTAAACCCATCTTACCCCCTTGCTTTTCTTTCTCCTAATTTTTCTTTGGTGTTATCAACTGTAAAGGAGGCTGGCCTCTCATCAGACTTGGAGAGATGTCAGGTGCTGTTCTCTGACTTATGGCAAGAACCTGATGAAACTGAGATTCCTTTAAGCATAATTTTTATCAATTCTAAGATGTGCATTTTTCATGATTTATTATCTCTTAAATCAGGATGCATCTTACAACCAATGGGAGTTTTTTTTCCCGTGGTGGCATACAAAAGTAAAAAGTACATTTATATTGGTGGTATCTTAAATTTGATAAAATAAGGTATAGGAGAAGGTATTTACAAAGCATATAAAATGCAAATGAACAGCTTTTATTATTTAACATGAATATTAAACATCACTGTTTAAAAAGAGATTTTGGGACACTGTTCTAGGTTTGCATAATTTTGAGAGACCATGGTTCCAGAACAGCATTCTAGCACATTCCCTTACAAAAGGAGCACTGTTTACATCTCTTATCTATTCTGCCATATTTTGTAAGCTGCTAGATGGCAAAGACCCATGGGAAGGAAGATACATCTTGATATTATCTACATGAAGAGCAATAAAGAGCAGACATAAAGCCTGCAAGCAGAAATCCTGGACAAAAGGCTTGTATGAAAGAAGCAACTGGGCAATGGTGCTGGAGACGGTAGGCGGGTGATCAAAAGCAGAACCCCCTCTGCCTGGGGCCTCAGCCTAGGCTGCACTGCTAGGCTCTGATCTGCTTATGCATGCTTCTCACCATGAGCAGAGAGCTGGAAGTTTGGGCTACCTGATAGTCACTCCAGGCCTGTGTTGTGACAAGAGAGACTGTCTGACAGCTTGGTCAGGTGTTATACTTTCCTTATATTCTTCCCACCTGCTTCTCTATCACTGCCACTGGGGATTTAGGCAGACCAGACTCTTCCATTGTCCTCTGTCCCTTCCGCATACCACTTCGCCCAACCGTTGGTGAAGCCAGAAGCCCCAACTTATGTCACTGTCCCTTACTGGCCAACCTTATGCCTCACTTGCCCATTTTGTCTGAATGACTTAGGCAGCAAACTCATCAAGGTGGTGACAATCTGCGTGATCATGGGAGACACTGATGCAGTATGGTCCTGCAGAAATAATTTGCTGTTCGAATTGTGAACACAAGGAGCTCTAGTAACCAGAGAGGGAGGGCAGGGAGGGTTTGAAAACACACACGTGTGCACACACCAGGACTGGCTTTCTTCATAGCTTATTACATAGTTTTCTGTTCTGCTTTTCTCTGCACTTGACTACTTTTACAACCATAAAGAGGGTTTTTGCCATCTCAGTCCCTGGTCGCTTGGGCAGGGGGCTGGCTGCAGAGAACTTGCTGCTGCTATGGAGGCAGCAAGGGAGTTGTGGGTTCTGCCCAAGGCCGAGGCAAGGAGCTAGTGTGGCTGCAGTGATGGGAACACAGCAATGAGAAGGATGTGAGGATGGAAAACATCGGAGGGCGGGGAATCACTGTGTCCGAAAGCCTTTCCATGGTATCTCGAACGTGTCTGCCCTCCCCTCTCCTTGGCTTATCCTGAGTGAAGGGAGGTCAAGGAATACTGTTTTGAGGTGTTTAGAGAGGGCCGGGAGGCTGCTGGATACACAGCCTGCTCGTGGGAGGATGAAGGAAAAAAGGCATCATCAAGGCTGTGTAAACCCAGTCACTGTTCTTTGACCTTCACTCCAGTTGCTGCATCGCTCCTGGCTGTTTTATCTTTGCCAGAAACCACACAGGGAGGAAGCTACTGAGACAAAGGGGCGACTGTGGAGCCAATTTCTATTCCTAGCCTGTGGTTGACCCTGGCAAGTAACCTTGAGCAGATCATCAACTCCTCCCTGGGGTGGTTATATTGGATTCTAACCTATGTCAGAGAACTCCTGTGAAAATTGATATGTTGAGATTTTAAAGTGCTTTGGGATCTTAGAAAGGATAAACAAACAATATTTCCGTGTTTTGTGAGTGTTAGGGGCTGCCCTTCAAATCCGGCTCTCTGTGCACTGGCCATGCTCTGTCCTTTGCTTGGTGACCAGGCATAGAACACACTTAGGATTAGTGATAAAAATAGCTAACATCTATTAAACGTTTTCTACATGGTGGACACTTTAGTTTAATGCTCACAGCAACATTATGAGGTACAATTGAGGAAACAGAGAGGTTAAGTAACTTTCCCAAAGTTGCACAGTTAATAAACCAGAGCCACCATTTGAACTCTGGCCTCCTGAGTCGGGGGTCTGCTCTTATCCACAACACCGAATCGTATCTGATAGCTATACAATCATCGCTAAGTGCTTGCCATATACGTTCTGCACTGAGCTGGGCGTGCGAGCAAGACGGAGCTATACAAGCAGGAGGCAGACCAGGCTGGGGAGCTGAACTGCTAACACCAAAGTGCTTCCAGAAATCTGAGGAAAGAGAGAGAAGTACGGGCTGGACTTTTGGGGAAAACTTTGTGGAGAGAGTGAAGCTTGAGCACCTTGTGTTTTGCCTTCTAAGCAGTTAGAACATTTAGACTCTCTGTGGTCACAGTTCTGGAAAGATGTTAATTTGTACTGGTTGTGAGAAAAAGGGCGTGGAGGAGGGACTATTTCAAGGTCAAGTATGGGACCTGCTGTGCACACAGTCTTAGGCTCATTCACAACGCACTTTGGCCCTTGAAGTTTCTGCGATGTTCTGCAATGAAGAAACCTGCTTGTTCCCCAAATGTTCTGGCCACAGAACAGTTTTTTCATAGTACTTGCATCAGTATTTTACAGACTTCCATGTCTGGGAATCACTGATGTAGAAGAAAGCATCTTACTGGAAAAAGGAGTCGTTTACAGCCCTCAAGCAACTTAAAGCCTAGCCCCCGAACATCTTATGGAGGCTTCACCTTTCTCGAGTCAACGCCCATCCGCTCTCAGTCTGCCCACACTTGGTTATTTCCCCATGTGTACGTATGTTACTGTCCCAGCCAGCCTATGAATATATCAAATGCAAATACTTGCCTGGTGTATCTTCTTATCCCCCATGGCTCCTACCCCACACCTTGTCTAAAAGAAGATCAATAAATATTTCTTCGTTTAAAAACAGAGAAGGCCGGGTGCGGTGGCTCACACCTGTAATCCTAGCACTCTGGGAGGCCAA
>VBSM01002153.1:49671423-49707056 GCA_008086735.1 Cheirogaleus medius
TGGGATGGCTCTGGGGGGGGGATTCATTCAGAGGCTGGGCTGTGCTAGAGAAACCTGGGACCAGAGCCAGTGGGGTGGGGCGAGTGCGGGAGGCCAAGGTGGCCTCGGGGTGGCTGTCAGCTTCAGCCTGCCCCGACCACGCCATGCCACAGCTTCCTACCCAGCGTGGGTGAGAAGGTATGCACCGTGCAGTGCAAACCGCCTCCTGCCCCAAACAACCCATGCTAAGTGCATGGCTTCCTCCTGACCGGCTGGAAGCTTTGCCTTCACGAGGAAAGAAGAGCACTTCATACAAAAGGAGCCAGGTGAAAGCAGAGCTATTCTTGTGTGAGGCATGATAATTATATTAATCAATTCCACCTCCTCTAAGAACCGAGACCTGTTGTAAATTACATAGGTACAATTCTACCCTAAGCCCCACCTCCCCACCCTTTAAAAATCCCATAGCCATGTTTTGCAGGAGTCAAAAACATTTACGAAACAGTTACTACCTACAAGGATGTATTTTATCATTTAATCTTCTCAATAACCCTGTGATCTATCTGCCAATGAGTGAACAGAGACTCAGAGAGGCTAAAAGCTAGCCAGGGATCACGCGATGTGAAGGGCATGAAAGCTAGGCCTGTGGATGCCCAGAATACGACAGGACTTGGCACCTAGGAACAGCTCCATAGGTTCTTGTTGAAGGAATGAACACAGGATCAGGGCTTGCCTACTCCACAGGCCATAATTCCAGGGCCTAGAAGCTGGGTAAGTCAGGGCCTACGAATTGCCTAGAGATTTTTCCTAAGATCCTATTCTCATCCTCTCTCCTGTGCTCTCCCCTCTCTCCGGCTGCCAGCCCATATTCCTTCCCTTTCCAAGAAGGTATAGAATGGAGCAGTTATTAAATTTGATTATTTGATGTACCAAGTATTTGAGTGCCTACCTTGGTGCCAAGCCTTCTGGACACTGGGGTTATAGGAGTGCACAGAACAGATGAAAATTGCCTGCCCTTCCAAAGCTCACGTTCCAGCCAGGGTACAGACATTTGTCTGAGAGGTCAGCTCTGGCTGCACCTTGTTGGTCCAAGCACAGATCAGGGAGGATTTTGGGGAGAAAGGTAATAGTTTGGGGACTCCTCGGCTCTGGGCTGCTGTGTGCAGATGGGAACAGGCACTGACCCTCCATCACCCATCACCCCGGTGCCCATGGTGGCAGGTGCGGGCTCAGCAGCTCTGTCGCTCTGCTGCTGCCTCTTCCCTGGCCATGGTTTCCACCCCAGCATGGGTTTCTGAAAGTGTCTTCGCCACGGGACCTGGGATTGAGACGAAGAGATTTAGTCTGGACTGATCTCTAGAACACATTAGAAACCAGGAGCTAAGGCATGACATTTTAAATCCTTTTTAATTTTAAATTAATTATTTATTTATTATCACGTGAACTTGGGACTCCTGATACCTTCTGGTCCCTAATTTTGCTATCTTCCTCACACATAGCTGCTTTCCTGTCATTGAGTGCAAAAAGAAAACCCTTAACCCATCCCCCGTGACTTATTCTTTTGTGCTTAAGGTAAACTGGCTTGAGTTAGTTTGTTACTTATAACCAAATACAGTTTCGTCTTGAATATAAATGAAAACTTAGAACTTCAGGGCAGAAGCAGTAGACCTAGAGCTGCCTCAGTATGATCAGGTCTGAGAGTGACAAAGTCAAACTGGTGCGCTAGAGACCATTGATCACGAGGGAGGCTCCCCTACCTGCTCCACCTCTCTGCCAAGGCCAAAGCCTAGGACCACGTACTGAATGTGCAAATCCATCTGGATAGGCCAGCCTGACCTTTCCCCAAATCCATTCTTAACACAGGACCAGACTTTCTGATCCACATACATTTTTTCCTTTTTGTAGACCCTAGAAGGGAGTAAAGATTGTGGTAAAATAAAAAGAAGGAAAAATATGAACTCCCTTCTAAACTGAGGGTACAGTAATGAAGTGGCTGTCAGTATCGATCATTTCAAGATCATTGCAAGCTTAGCAAGAATCCGTTGCTGGGTCATATCCTGTTGGAAAGACAACTGTAGTGCATTAAAAGGGATTGTGTGTTATCTACACAAAGCTCATTTGACTACCTTTGCTCTACACCTGACTGGCTCCTACTTGCCCTACAGACCCCAGTTTTTTCTCGGAAGCCTTCCACAAGGCTAGGTTAGGGAACTCCTCTCTGTCAGAGCACCACGTTACAGTACACATTTCACTCTATTTTTTATTTATTTATTTTTTTAGAGACACCATCTCGCTCTGTCCCCAGGCTGGAGTGCAGTGGTGCGATCACAGCTCACTGCAGCCTCGAACTCCTGGGCGCAAGCGATCCTCCTGCCTCAGCCTCCCAAGTAGCTGGGAGTACAGGCACATGCCACCACCACACCTGGTTAATTATTATTATTTTTATTTTTTTGGTAGGGACAAGGTCTCTCTTCGTTGCCCAGGCTTTGCTCCATTTAAATTACCCGTACATGTCCTGAGAGTAGACTATGTGTCTGGCAAAGCACCTGGCACATGGTAGATGCTCAGTATACACTTGTTCCGTAAAAGACCGAATTCAGGCACTCATTGAGTACTCCCTAAAACGTCTCTGTACCTAAACTTGTACAGATGGGCATACAATGTGTGCTTTGTCACACTATAAGGAAGACTTAAGTATGTGTGTTTAGGGAGCAGATAGAGCAGATAGGGCTCAAGTGACTAGCTAGAAATTCCAGGTCCTTCTATCAAACAGAATCTATCAGTTAGGATTAAGTTAGACTTTATACAACAGAAAGCAAAGGTTTATTCTCTCATGTAAAATAATTCCACTGGAATTCGGTCCCCGGCAGGAATGGTGGCTCCAGGGAGTCAGCAGGTGCCCCAAGCTGCCTCTGGCTTTCTCTGGCACCACCCTTAGCACTGACCTCCATTCCCAAGGCCACCCCATGGTCCAAGAGGGCAGCAGCATGTCAGCCATCACACCTGCATTCCTGGCAGCAGGACGAAAGGAGAAGGGCAAGCAAGCAACCAAAAGGTGACCTGCCCATCTGACTTAGCTCTCTTTTACCAGACGTCTTGAAAATTTTACAGATAATATCAATATCCCATTATATCTCAGTGGCCAGGAAAGCTTCAAAATGTAGACACTAGCTGGGCACATTGCTCCACATAAATGTAGAGTTCTATAATTAAGGGAGAAGAGGGAGGTAGATATTACACAGGAACCTGCAGTCTCTGCCCCAGTCCCCAAGCAAACTGTCAGAAATTCCCCCTGGCCTTATTTTGGTAAGCTAAAAAAATCGATAGGTCTCTAGGCAGCTCTGTTTTGCACTACATCTCATTTCTCACCGACACAGGGACTAGTGGTCAGTACTTTTTCTCTACATAGAGGACTGTAAGAAGTGTGGAAAGGGTCCTCCTGCCCCCTTCCTCGTTCTGGCTGGCACGCCCCACTTCACTCATGGTGACACCACAGGAAAAGTTCAACATCAGCAAGCTGCAGGAGGCTCTTCAGCAAGTGGGCATCTCACGAGGCGGGACGATTTAGCTGAAATGAGTATGGATGATCAAGCTGAGTATAATGCAGTGCCTTAGGGGCCCTGCTATCAAATTGACAGCCCAGAGTCTCCGCCTGTTAGTGAGCAGGAACTGCTCTGCCAGCACGCAGGCCGCGCACTGGTCTCCGGGACAAGGGGAAGAAGGAGAGACCCAACAGCCATGCCTACAGCATCTTCCCCATGGAGGGGGGCTGAAGACCCCACTGCCTTGGACTCTCTATTGAGCACTTTCTTAAACTTCAGCTTGATTTTCTGTTAGATCAGAAGTGTCTGAATGCAGGACAATGACATGGAAGGAAACAGGGGAGAGTAACAGTGAGCGCTGGGTGGGGTCCTGGGCTTGCTCTGTGTTTTCTGTACTGCCTTGTGAGCTCTGCATCTCCCCCAGGTGTCTACTTCCTCAGGTAAAATAGGACTGATAATGACACCTCTCTCACTGAGGATTAATCACTGAGGATTAAACAAGATAATGTAGGTGAATGCATTTAGCATCGAGCCTGGAGTACAATAGGTGCTCGATAAAAGGTGGTTAAGTTTACATCAGAGAAAACAGACTGGAGTTAGATGGGAAAGGCCATTGTGAAGACTCAACCTCTAAACAAAGCTTCTTCTGAAATTAGAGAGATTTGCAATCCTAGCATCTTGGCTGGCATCCCAGGAGGGGATGGGCACTTACGGCAGCAACGCCAGCCCCGGCTGGCCGGAGACACCCGGCCCCAAACGGCAGGGGCTACTCCCGATCCCAGGGCTGGGAACTGATTCGCATTGTGTCCTGGGGACACTGCACTTGGAAAAGCATTATTGATGGCTTCAATTCAGTTGGTGGTTCAGGTTGCAAAGGGAGGAAGGAAGACTGAATTTCATCACATAAGGCATTTATGCCTACTGTACTTTCTATTTAGATTAGTGTCTCTTCTTAAAACAATCTCAGAGATTTTATAAAGGCAGAATATAGAAGAAATAACTGGCTGAAGGGCATGTCACCAAGTAGCAAAAGTTAGAGTTCACGATCCCCAAATGTCTAGCATATTGCTTAACTAAGCAAGCTTCAGCAATCGGCTCCACGAACGCCTGGTGGGGCCTCTCCAGTCGGGTACTTTATTGCTCAAATCAGTCACTCACGATCACCAGAGAAATGCAGACATGTAAATCTAGGCGACATGACTGTTTTGCCTAGCTTAGGACAGGAGGTGAAAAGTGACTTTTCCAACCAAATCACAAGTGGGTCTGCTGCCAGCCAGTCCTGGAGCAGGGATGTTGGAACTTGTTGGAACTCTTCCAGGATATATGTCCCACTATAGGGCTCTGGACGTCTAGAAGCCATGGAGATTGAGGGGTGGGCAGTGAAATAGTGAGATGCCTTCCCTGGTTTCAGCACTTGAAAGAAATCCCAGAGGAGTATGGACACAACAGGGCTGAGAGGGAGGTTGAGGCACAGACTAGAAGCAAATCCAAGGTCAAGATAAAGTCAGCTCATGCTTACATTTCATGTTCTGTGCGCAGGCACCGACTTCTCTGGGATTTCACATATATTATTACAGCTCATTCCTTCTTTGCAATGACCCCAGAAGGTGGGTGTGACCATAATCCCTTATTTTATAGGGCCTGGGACTTGAGCGCAGACATCCGGCTCCTGAGTTCAGAATCTCCACTATTCTCCCCAGTGCTACCTCGCAGGACAGTGTGGAGCGTGCTGAGTCCTTCGAGATCAGTGCGGGGGACCCGGCACTGGGAACCCACACCCTAATAGAGGAGGCCTGGCTAGTTCCCAGACCAGCACCTCGCTGGGGCCGTGGCCAGGCTGCCCCCTCACCTGGGGAACTCATGCCTTTGATCACTGCAGCGTTGCAACCTGTCCCTGCTACGAGAAGGAGAAACACTCTTGCATGTGCCCTCCTGGATAGGTCAGTTTTCAGGGAACAGGACATTTAGTGAGTTCGTCTCAAACTGTGCAGAGAACAAGGTGAACCTACTAGGCCTGATGACCGAGAGCAATTAAGAAGTCAGGACTAATGGCTTTTCCTCTGTTGCTAAAGCCAGCAGGCACCCGAAATGAGCCCCAAATCTGAGGTCTGCCTTCATGTCTTCCTTGTCCTGGGAGGGGGGTTGATTAGATTCCAGTTCTCTTTGTTTCCAATACCGAAGCAGCTCCCTCTGCGGAATGAGGCAGAGCCCTTCCTCTCTCTTTTCCAGAAAAATCCCAAGGACAACTGCTTTGGATGGCTTAGTTGACCCAGCACGGAGACTGCTTGCACGGCCCGGCTAGACAGGGGCACGCAGCAAGGAGACCTGACCTGGAGCCTTGGGGGTGACTCAGGGGTTGCATGTGTTTGTCTGCCGCGTGTTCACCGACTGCTGGGAAAAACTCTGGGTGGCCACAGCCGCCTACCGTCAGTTTGCAGGACAGGCCCCAGCAGGCAAGCAGCTTGCTGGGAGGCGTCCTTAGGCAGCTAGGAAGGCAGAACTGACATGCCATCCAACCTGGGCGAGGCGTGCGTCATGCTCTTTCTGTTCTCTGGCATTCGCCGCTTCTTCCTCAGGCCTTTTCTCAGCCAGGCACCTGGATGGGATGTAGACAGCACGCAGGGCGGGAGGCTGGCGGTCCCAGAGCAGAGCCAGTCCTGGCCATCGAGACTCCTTAATGTCACACCATTGGCTTCCAAGCCCACACACAGGTGCCTGCCACTCCCCGGCCCCGTGGGGACATTGCCAAATCTTTTGTAATATTTTTAAAAAGCCATTGAAGTGCCTGATGACAAAACTTCCCTTATAGATTGAGAAATCATGATTGGGATGAGGGCAGAGTTCTGGAACTTGTGACAGATTTGCTTTTCAGAGGCCGGGTGTGGGAGGTCAGGCCCCAGACCCCTGTTGAAGCTCAACCAGAGGACCTCTGCTCCGTGTTTTCTATGCTGAGGCCAGGGACAGGTTTCCTGTGAGGGAGGCTCCATGGCTGGTAGAGTGTTTTAAAAGGCCTGATCTGCATCAGTCTTATTCCCTCCATCAGGAGCTCTACAGAGTTTTAAAAGAGGAACAGTCGGAGGGAGAGGTGGTTCTTTGGGTGAGGAGACAAGCTGCAGGGCCCCAGGAGGGCGCGTGTGCTGGTGTCTGCACACCACGGACACCACCTGCTTGCCGTCTCTGGAAGGAAGAAGAGCCTGGCCTATGGTGCGCTCGAGCTCTCTTCTTTGGGATATAGGAAAATCACAATTTGAAATATTCATCCAAGGTAATAATTGCATATAAGGATCCTACATAATCCACAGCTTAAAAAAAAAGTGTGAAATTAAGTCATGAATTGCCTTCAACCATAGGAAGAGTCTTCTTGCCTCCTCCAACCCCAAAAGGCACCACCAAATGCTGTCTCGGAGTCGATCCCCCCAAGACACAGATGCTAATGGGGCTGCCTTGCCCTTTGCCCTCTGCTCTGGGGCAGTGTGACCTTTCGCTGCAGAGGGCCAGAAAGCAGCATCGCACCCCATCTAGGTGGTGGCCTCCTTTACAGTGAAATGTGAAGCCAGGGCTCCAGACTGCCATTGTCCTGAGAGTTCGCAGGAAGGCCTTTGTGTTGGGACCTGGGCGCCTGTCCAGATCGCCTGGGCTGGCCCTGTCTCTCGCTCTGCCTCCCTAAGGGTCCTGCCGCTGTCAGCCGACTGCTAACGTTCCTTTCACTGCCTTTTTCAGACTGCTGGGTGAGTGCTAAGTAGTAGCTTTGCAGGGTTCATTCACCTCAGAGCTGGGATATTTTCAGCAGTGTAGGCAGGTTATGTGTTTCAAATCAGCATAGTAGGGCAGAGTGATTTGGAAGCCATTTCATTTTTCAGTTCATCAAACTCCTACTCACTGGGAAACTCTAAGCCAGCGATATGAAACCTTTCTGGAGTTGTGACACCCTATTGTCACTCATTTTATTTCATCAAACACCCACCCCTCTTAAAAATGCCATGAGGCATGTATTTATTTTTAAGATTAAAGTGAATTAAAATTGGAAAATTACCCGAGAATTTTCTGGCACTCTAGCAAAAAGGAGATCTACCGGAGGTGTTTGGAAATCAGAGCTAAGGACCATCCCTCCCTCTACACAGGGAAGATACTGGACCGAACCGTGAAGTAGGAAGAGTTTGTCTTTGCTGCCTCCCCAATCCCCACCCTCTAGTCCCTCCTGCCATGCCCACCCAGCGTCAGTGCCTGTCTCTCCCTCATGGCACCTCACCCAGACTGGCCTTTACCACGCCCCTCAGCCCCTGCTCCCGAACTGCCTCCTCTCAACAACTACCTGATGCCAACTCTTTCTGCAGGTGGCTCCTGTGGGCTAGTTGTTTTTCTAAAGGAGCTAACAACTTCTTAGTTTCTCTCCGCACAAAAACTTTAGTAGGGTTAATAGTGATGATAATACCTTAAAGTCTTAATCCTTTCCAGGAATATTTGTAATTTAACTAGAGATAATATTGTACACAAAAGCATGAATTTCCAGTGGAATTTCAATGGGTAACAGAAATGAGTGGGAAGAGTGGGAGACTGGTCCACTCTGCCTTATGGTAATGTCTCCCCAGCTATGCGAGTCTTCACTTTGGGACAGTATCAGAGACAGTGGATAAGAGTCAGGTGATCTGAACCTATTTCTGACTTAATCCAATTTAACCCGTATATGCCTGGCATTTGGCTAGGCAGACCCTCCGAATCCGAAGATGACTGAGACACTCTCCATGACTTCAGTGGACTCCAGCGTATCAGAAGGCATCCAATACCATAGATGCTTCTCTTGCAGTATGGCAAAATGTTATGAGAACACAGAAGAGAGGATGATTGTTTCTGCCTGGAGAAAGCTACAGGGAAGTAATATTTGCATTGGCCTTTAAGGATAAGAAGGAGTTCAGCAGGCTGAGAAGGGGAGGAAAACAGAGTGAGGATGGTAGGGGACAAGCCACTGAAACCAAAGCATAAGGAGGCAATCACTGGGGACGTCCAAGTGTCTAGAGCACAAGAAGGGCAGGAGCAGGGATGCAGCTGAAGAGCAAGGCGAGGCCAGGTTCTGGAAGGGCCTGTAGTGCCTTACTGAGGAGTGGAAGCATTACCCTGCACACAGAGCCTCGGAAGCTTTTCAAACCTCCATGGAGAGACGCATAGGAGACAGCCACCTTCTCTCAGGCAAAAGACGATGGAGGCTCCATCCAAGGTTATAAGGAGATGGATGGAAAAGACATGCGGAGGGTAGGATAGATGCAAATAATTGTCTGCTTCAAAGTTGGAGGTAAAGGAGGAGAAGTCATAAGTGACAAATGTGGTTTCTTGTGTAGGCTGCTAAGTAATGAGAATAGTGGCCGGGCATGGTGACTTGGTGGTTGTAATCCTAGCACTCTGGGAGGATCACTTGAGGTCATGAGTTTGAGACCAGCCTGAGCAAGAGCAAGACCTGCATCTCTACTAAAAATAGAAAAAATTAACCAGGCATGGTGGCGCATGCTTGTAGTCCCAGCTACTTGGGAGGCTGAGGCAGGAGGATCTCTTAAGCCCAGAGTTTGAGGTTACAGTAAGCTATGATGACACCACTGCACCCTAACCAGAGTGACAAAATGAGACGCTGTCTCAAAAAACAAAATAAACAAACAAACAAAATAATAGTGGTGCCATTTATTAAAGATAGGGATTATAGAGCAAGGGCCCCTGGGAAAGAATAATGAGCTTGGTTTGGGGCCTGTTGGCTTAAGAGACCAGGGCGTGGAGTGAAGGTGGCTGTTGGCACAGAGGGTTCGTCTTCAGTGTAGGTTTGGTCTTCTTAAGAGGAACACCAAGTGCTTGTCTGTGCGAGTCATACGTCCGTCTCTACGCTGGCTCTTCTTCCAACAGACAGGAGGGTGCAAATGTAGACAGTGTGTAGACAAGAGCCCTGGGACTGCTGCTGCCATTAAACTAAGGCCAAGCCAGGGGGAAACTTCTGCAAGCTCAGGTGTCCGTTGCATATAGACCTGCTTCTTCACTTCCTAGAAGTTAAGCGCCTCACCCTCCATTCATCTCTTGTTTTCAGTTTGTCTTTCTCAAATGATACCCTTGCTGGGGGAACTGATTATTCTTTCAAGGAGAACTTGTGACGTCCTTCTTACTCATTTCAACATGAACGTTATTGAGTAAAAATACCAGTGTTTATTGGTTGAGTGAAAACCAACAAACTAGCACTCTATTGTGGAGATAAAGTAGTTCAGGAAATGTTTGGACAATTAGGAATTCATTTCAGAAACCATAAAAATGTTCTTTGACCTCATAACCCCACATCTTAGAATTTATCCTAGAGAAATAGTGGAAAAGTGCATACATATGTATGTACAATATTGTCACTCTTATTATAGTAAAAAACTAAGAAATAATTTAAAAGTCCACAAATAAGGGATTAACTAGATTACTTAAAATGACCCATATAAGGGAATTTAATAAAAATCTATTAAAAATGACAATGTAGATCAACATTTACTGACAACTGGGAAGCTAGATTTATTAATTGAAATGAATATTCTTTTTTTATTTTTATTTTATTATTTTATTGTTTTCATTATTTTTATTATACAAAAATTGTTTTTGTCTTCCACTTTTTTATTATTACGCTTAACAGTGAATATATAGTTGACAATTCTAAATATTTGTAGAACAAATGAATAAATGATTGTATCATTCACTAAAATAGCTGGAAAGTCCTCTGTAACCAAACTGAACATATAACTGTGATGGCTTATTTTATAAAATTTTTATTTATTTGTTTATTTTTGAGGCAGGGTCTCACTTTGCCACCCAGGCTGGAGTGCAGTGGCGCAATCACAGCTCACTGCAGCCTCGAACTCCTGGGTTCAAGGGATGCTCATGCCTCAGGCTCCTGAGTAGCTGGGACTACAGGCATGCGCCACAGTGCTCTGCTAATTTTTATTATTATTATTTGTAGAGATGGGGTGTTGCTATTGCTAGGCTGGTCTCAGAACTCTTAAGCTCAAGTGATTCCTGCCTCAGCCTCCCAGAGTGCTTAGGATTACAGGAGTGAGCCACCACACCTGGCCTACGTAAAATTTTTAATGAAAAGATCTGGGAACCAAAATCACCAAAATGTAAATAACAATTACCTGAGAGTAAATGGAAGGAATTTCTATTAGTTTAATTATTTTTCTTTCTGCAGTCTTTATTTCCTAATCTTTCTACAACAACTATGTATTACTGATATAAAAAACAATCTATACTTCTTTCAACTGTGCCAGGGCCAGTTTTTCAGTTGTCCTCCCAGACAGGGCTAGATTGAGAAGCGAAAGAAGAACAGGAACGCCTTCTAAAAGTGGCAAAATTGGAAATTATGGCCCACAAAGTATATTTTAGAAAGAGACCTCCCTCCCCTTCCACAAACCTTTGGGGGATTCTTTGGAACTAGATGCTCTCGGGCCGTAGCGACATACAGAGTCACACAGAGAGTGCTGTTATGCCGCCTCCCTACATCGCCCCCAGCTTTCCGAAAGCCTTAGCTCTTTCACAGTCTTTCAGATAGAAAGATCACCCAAGATCTAATTTCTCACCCTGAAATTACTGTTATTTAAAAATTCTATCCAGCTCTGTGCAGTTTGCCCTCTAAACTAGACCTGTTGCAGCAAAAGACAAGCATTCCTAATGACAGTGGGGTGAGTGCCATCAGACCTGGGATCGATAAACATTCGAAGAAGCAAAGGGGTTGCTGGGAAACGGACGTGGTCAGATATAACCGGTAACTGCACATCTGCAAAATAAAATGTTATTATTCTCACCTGTGCAATTAAGGGGGAGAAAGACAAGACCCAGGGCTGGCAATGATGCAGGGGAACGGACCTTCTCACGTGTAAGTGCGGACGCCTACCACCTTGCCGCAGGGTATTGGCAATGCGGATGCAAAGCTATATGCATGTGCATGCCTTTTGACCTAGGATTTCTACATCCAGAAAATTCATCTTCAGGAAATAATCAGAGGTGTGATCATGTGTTTACCTATAAGAATATTCGTCAGCTTTGTAATAGAAAATTTTAAGGAAAAGTAAGTTTCCATCAGTAAGGAATTGGTTCTTTGAAAAAGTAAGAGCTCAGCATTTAGATTCAGGCAGATCTCTGCTCAAACCACAACTTACTGGCTGAGTGAACAGGGGCAAATTCCTTGGTTTCGTTAAGCCTCATTTTCCTCATCTGTATTGCAATAATAGTACTTGCTTCTAACCACCTCCCCTGCCAGTACCTACCATTCTTCTACCTCTCCTTACAGTTACACTTCTCAAAAGGGTTGGCTGTGTGCACTCTCTTGAAATCTGCTCCAGCCAGACTCTTGACCTCACGACAGCAGTGAAACTGATGTCGTCAAGGATGCCAACATTGACTAAATTCAAGGAACAATCCTTAGCTCTCAGCATACTTGGCTTTTGGGCATAATTCAACACAGTCGGGCCTCCTTCCTCTTTGACACACTTCGTTCATTCTCTTGGCTTCTAGGACCCTGTACTCTCTTGATTTTCCTCCTGCCTCACCTTGGTCACTCCTCCATCTCCTCTACTCTGTCTTCCCTTCTCCCTGTTCTCCTAAGGATGAAGCACCTGGGACTCAGTCCTTGGTCTTCTCTTCTCCATCTATACTCCCCTTTGGTGGTCTCATCCAATCTGAAGACTGTCAGCCATGACTATGGGCAGATGATTCTAACTTCTATCTCCAGTCCAGACCTCTACCCTGAACTCCAGACTGGTATGTCCAACTGACAACTCAACAGACATCTTTATTTGGATGTCTAATGGACATCTTAAAATTAACACCCCAAATCAAATTAAACTCCTTATTTTCCTTCCCCTTTGCCCCACCCACAACATTCCCATCTCAACTCCATTCTTCAGGTTGTTCAGAACAGAAACCTCAGAGTCATCCTTGGGTCCTTTCTCTCTGTCACAGCCTACACCCAATCTTTCAGGGATATGTTGACTCTGCCTTTGGAGTATATCCGGAATCAGGTCAGGTTTTCCCATCTTCCCCATAGCCACCCTGGTCTGAGCCACTGTCCCACCTCACCTGTGTTGGTGCAATAGAGTTCTAACTAGTCTCCCTGTGATGGTCCTTGCCCTCACACTCTTTTCTCAAAACAACAGCCAGAATCAATCTTTTACATTTTAAGTTAAATTATGCCACTTTTCCTATAAAAACCCTGCAATGATGCCCACACATAGTAAAAAGCCAAATCCCAACAGTGGCCTTCAAGGCCCTTCATGGTCTGGTTTCTTATCATCACTCTGATCTTGTCTTCCTCCGTTGTCCCCACTCCCTCCTTCCACTACAGCCACTTTGGCTTTTTTTGTTGTTTCTTGACCACCCAGACCTCCTGCCGTAGGGCTTTCGAACTAGCTTCCCTTTTGCCTGGAGTGATCTTCCTTCAAGTCTTTGCTCAAACATCCCTGTCACAGGTTGCATTCCCAGGAGGCTGCCTCTGAGATGGAGATTGGCATGGAGGAAGGTTATTAGGGTATGCTCTTGGGGTCAACTCCTGTGGAAGAGAAGAGAAAGAAGCATGACTGGACTATAGAGTAGTCTCAACAAAGTCATAATCCACCCCTCCTGCTGCTCAGATCTACTCCTTCGTGTAAGTTCAGGGAGCAGCTCCTCCAGTGGGCCCCTTTCCTAGAAGAAACTCAAAAGAGGAAGGTAAGGAGATGAACAACAGCTCCTGACATTGCAGCTTGTCTTAGGACTACAATTAATATTCATTTCCCTCTCCCCTACTATCAATTCTAGATTCTCCTCACCCGTACATAGAACCTCTGATGGTCTAGGAGGCTTACCTGGTGGGGTGACTTAGACCCTCATCCCTGAGATGTCTATTCTGTGGTCACCATGCTCTTCTCAGGCCATAGCTGCTGTACTTGTCCATCAGCTATCAAAATTGGGTGAGAGAGTACCAAGAGTCACCCAGTGGATCACCTGGTCACCACTGGGTCCAATGAAAAAGTTCAATGAGACATCCTCTGGTTCCCCTGGTGGAAGCATTTCTCCTTTTAGAACTGGACCTCTAACCCTGCAGAGCCCACAGTTACAGAGATAGGAAGCACAATTCCCCTAGTTGGTGACTGAGTGTTGGTAAGCAGAGTCATTCTTGTTTCCTCCTCTTGGTTCCCACATTGAATAAGTTCATTGCCATCCTTGCAGTGCCTCCCAGTTGATGCTTCCATAGGCTGTCCCGTCATTCTGTCAGACTAGGCAGTATGGTATGTGATATCACAGTCATGGGCCTACTATTGCTCCTCCTTTGGGGCCTTCCCCGTCCTGGTGGGCCTCTCTACCTATCTCTCCCTGCGGAATCACAAAGGTCATTTACTTCATTGAATCTGGTGGATCAAAAACACCACCACACATGTTTTTAAAAAAAGACAGACTCCTGGCTGTAATACTACCACTTTGGGAGGCTGAGGCGGGAGGATCACTAGAGGCCAGGAGTTCAAGACCAGCCTGAGCAAGATAGCAAGACCCCATCTCTACCAAAAATAGAAAAATTAGCCAGGTGAAGTAGCATGCGCCTGCAGTCCCAGCCACTTGGGAAGCTGAGGCAGGAGGATCACTTGAGCCCAGGAGTTGGAGGTTGCAGTGAGGTATGATGATGCCACTGCACTCTAGCCTGGGTAACAGAGGGAGACTTTGCCTAAAAAAAAATTAAATAAATAAATAGAAGAAAAAAATAAAAGGAAAAAAAATAATAAAAGGATTCCTGAGGTTCACTCTGCTGTAATTCTGAGTCAGTAGGCTAGGGGTGGGCCTGGGACTCTCAAAGTTCCCCCAGGTGACTCTGATGATCAGCCAGATTTGGGAACCTTTGATCCAGTTCACCCGCCCACCCAGGGCTCCAGCAGCCCTGCCAAGAGGTTGACTCAGCTTCCAAGAAGCATCCCTGACTCGCCTAGCTCGAGGTGGGGCCTCCACCCAAGTGCTTCAAAAACGCTGTGTTCATTGTCATCCCCAGTCTTAGTGTGAATCATGGATTGTCATCGTCAGTTTAAATGTCTTGCCCCCCCCACTAACTAGACTAAAAACTCTTTGAGGAAGGGGACTGGGTCTCGTTTGATGTTTTACCCCCAATGTCTGACTCATAGTAAGGACTTAGTACGTTTACTAAACAAATGAACGAATGAATGAAGGCCACCAGAAATTTAATATAATGCTTTCATGATCTAAGATGTAGTGATTGCCCTTGTACAGCATTCGGTGCAAAGAATTTGGCTGTTCTACAAAGGGAATTAGAACTTGCTATGTCAGCTCTGAAGGTGCGACTGAACACTGGCGGCCCTTTGGGCAGGTGGCTCTAGCTGTCCGCACAGGAGCGTCCTTTAGGAAGACACACTGTTTACTGGAAGGCTTGAAGTATTTCTTAGGACCACAAACAAGCTTTGAACTAGACTCTGTTGTAAGTGCGAGACAAAAGTAAAGTATGAGCTGATTATTCCTCAACCCTGAGAGGACTTAGATCCATCCATTCATCCAGCCGAACCAGCCAAGGACAGGTTCACATTTTGAGGGGCCTGAAGCTCATACAAATTTGGAGGCCCTCTTTAAGAAAGCTCTTGTTTCTCTACCACCCACACATTTCCAGTGCAGGAGCCTAGGAAATGCTCATTTTGTGACTTCACATCTGACCCTGCACCTTTGTGACATGCCAAGTGAGACTTCACAGTGGCTGATAGAGTATTCCTGGAAGTCACTCCTATGCTGGGATAGCTATCGATAACTTAATATACAGGCAGGTGACAGTATACCACATCTATCCCCCGCATCCCATACTAAATGTATTCCCAATGCAACTTCCTTTTAGCTGCATGCCAAAAATGCCCATGGCCACTCCAATGTCACTCAACATCAGAGGAAGGTGGTAGAGGGGATGTTAGGGTAGAGAGAGAACTTAACTGGTTATAATATCTTACTTTTGAAATTTTTATAAAAATAGATAACCATGAGAGCACACAGCAGTCCCCTCCAGAGCCACAGAAGGGGACTGCATAAGTGTGTGGGTCCCCTGAAGCTTAAAGTCCTTTGGCTTCACAGTAAATGAGCCTCCACACCCAACAAACACTGAGCACACTAGGAATACAGCAGTGAACAAAATAATCAAAGCCCACGACCTCAGGGGACTTACATCTAGTCTGGTTAAACTAGATGTAAGTTTTCCCTGTTTTGGAGGGCAGGGAAAATTGATGTATGGGCCACCACTGCCTGACTCTCAATAAATATTTGTGGAATGAATAAATGAATGAGACATTTCAGAACTAAAAACTGTTGTGCCACTGACATTTAGTAGAACAAAAATGAAATTCAAGACAAATTACAAAATTGCTATAAAAGACTATGCAAAATTACATGGATGATAATGACATATTGCAGCAGAATTTTCCAGGACCCGGCAGGACTATTGTTCTGACATGTATTAACATTGGCAGGTAACCAGAGATTCCTCTTCTTTTCTGGAATTAAATTGGCCCTCCAACTAGTGCACCTCCAAGGTGAGCCCTCGCTCAGGTTGGAAAGGTAAAAACAGGGAGAGACAAGTGGGACCAGGCCTGGTCCTGTGTTGCGCCTCCTCCTGCTTCTGCTACCTGGCTGCCAGGAGCCGCTGGAGCCGTGACCCTCCCGGGTGCTCATCTGTCACACCGCTCACTAGCGTGGGTTAGCTCTCCCTCCTGCCGGGCTCACCTCACAGAGATGACATTCGTCAGATGACAATGCCCAGTCACCAACTCTGCAGTTACCTGCATCTGAGTCTGTCTTCTCCTCCTTCCTATTAAGATGGCATAAGTCCCAGCTCCACCACTTTCTAGCCCTGTGACATCGAGCAGTGGTGGCAATCATGTGGGCCGCAATTAAACATTGGCCCTCATTTTAAAATGGGGGTAATAATAGTTCCTATTTTACAGGGTGGTTGTGGGCACTGAACAAGACAGTAGAAAAGGCTCAGCACAGTGCCCGGCGCAAGCAACTTCCTCTAATTGTCGGTATCACTGTTGTTTCTGTCCAAGGCTAATGTGCTCCGTGGTCTTCTGAATTCCATCCCATCTTGCCTTTTCCGGAACTCCACTCCTATCTGCTAATTTGCTCTCCCCTATTTCTTCAAACTTTCTTCTTCGGGTGCCTACCCCTCACCACGTAAACACATTTCATTCAATCCATTTTTTAAAATGACCACAAAGTTAAGAACTTTCTTTGACCCCACCTGCCCCTCCGCCTGTCACTCTTTCTCACCGAGCAGTCAGCTCTCAGTGTCCCTGCGCCCTTTCCTCCCTTCCTCCGCACCCGCCCGCTGCTCCTCCAAGCCGAGCCGGCTTAGCGAGGTCACTGAAACCGCCCTGTGGCTGGATCAAGGGACAGCCTGAGTCTCTTCTTCCTTGACGGCTCAGCAGCTTCTGAGGTTGTGGATTGTCCCTTCTTTGAAGTGCTTTTCTCTCCTTGACTCCCCGACATCACACTCTTTTGTCTTCACCTCCTATGTCCCCGTCCCTCCTGCTTGGTCTCCTGTGCGGACTCCTCTGCCTTTGTGCCTCCTTCAGCCACGGCCTGTCCCTACGTGGTTGGATTTTCCTCCAGTCTCGCCTCAGTCTGGTTCTCTCCTTCCTTTTCCCCTCTCCCCTGGCCCATCCTGAGGACTCTGAGCCTTCTGTCATCGTCCAAGGCTGACGATCAATAACCCAGAGCCGCCAGCCCAGCTCTCTCTTCTGGACTCCGGACACATAAGCCACTGTCTGCTGCCCTCCTGCCTTGCGTCCCCCACAGCCCCACGCCCCCCACAGAGCACGTGTTCAGACAGAGCTCTTCATCCTGCCCCACAGCCCAGTTCTCCTCCCGTGTCCTGTTTCACTGAGTGGCGTCTCCCCGACCTGGTTGCCCAAGCCAGAAACCTGAGTCTCCCTTCACGTCTCCTTATTCAATCAACTAACAAGCCCTGGAGATGACTCCTCCTATAAACCTCCCAAATCCACTTGTTTCTTTCTATTTCCACAGCCACTGCCCTCTCCTACCTGGCCTCCTTGTCTCCAAACTCCCTCCCTCCTCACAGCATAAAACCTGGGCTCCTGGGCAGGTTGGGTGGCCCTGGGGGGACAGGCTGTGCCCCAAGTGATCTGCCCCTGCTTCCCTCGCCAACCTCAAGTCTTTCCTCCTCTTTGCCATCCACCCTTCGCTCCAGCCACACGGTTCCACTTTCAGTTTCCAGAAACAGCAGGCTCTTTTTTGCCTTTGGGCCTTTCACCTGCCACTCGGTCAGACTGGAATCATCTTTGCAGCCTGAAGCTCTCCGTTACAGGTGGGGCCATCTCCCCACAGCCCCCCATATTCACCTGTGTACCATTCCCTGCATGGTGCCCGGACTGGCTGTTTGCCTGTGTCTTCTCCTCCAGTCTATAAACTCCTTTGCTCACGGAATAAGGGTCTGAGTCGTGCCTGGCACGAGGCGGTGCTGGCCACGTGACTGCTGGATGCAGGAGTGGCCCAGTGGACCCTCAGCACAGCCATGGCAGCAGAGAAGCCTGGTCCTCAGAGGTGTGAGCCATTTTTTTTTTTTTTTCTTTTGAGACAGGGTCTCGCTATGTTGCCCTGGCTAGAGTGCTGTGGTGTCATCACAGCTCACTACAACCTCAAACTCCTGGGCTCAAGCAATCCTTCTGCCTCAGCCTCCTGAAGTCCTAGGCTGAGTAACCTTTTTCTCTTTTCTGATAGCTCAGCACTGACACGAAACATTCTGTGCACTGTTACCAAGCCTCAAACTCTGAGCAAGGGGGTGGAGGTAGGAAGAGGTGGGGTGGCCTGCCCTGGGATGAGAACCTGGATTCTCCCTTTTCTGAGAAGGTCAAGTCTCTCTGCTCCTCTCTCAACCCTGTGTTCCCCATGTCTCAGCATCAGTGTATCATCATTCACCCACCTCACCTTCCTTTCTGTGTCAGAAGGGAAGGGGGGTCCTCTTTCTAGCCAAGGTTAACCCTTCTATTGGGACACTTGATCCCATGCCTTTTAGGGACCATCATTCACCAACTGTTCTCTTCACCTACAATGTTGTCCTCACGGTAGTCTCATTCCTTTCTGCAGATACACAAACTCAGGTCTCTTCCGCTTTGCAAGCATCTACCCACTTCCATCTGGCCTCCCTGACTCTCATCCTCTCTGACTGACAATCTCTTTGTAAAAAGGGCTTTCCACTGTTTCTGCCTCCACTGTTTTCACCCTCCTGCTCTTTTCTCCTTGCCCCTGACTCCTTCCCCAATATACGGAACAAGCTCTCTCTAAGGTCGCAAGTGACTGAGTCCAGCCCACGTCCAAGCCTTACTCCTGACACGTGTGCCCCAGGTTTTCTGCCTCACCTTCCTGTTATCCAGCAAGTGCTTATTGAGGACCTGTTTTGTGTGCAGCCCTGTGCTTGGGAGGAGGGGTTACCAAAAAGTCGCTCCCAAACTCAGAAACGCAGTTAGATAAACACCCACAAAACAGTACTGAACAACGGATGGCAGAATGTAAGCGCTAAAGCATGCGGCACAGACCATGCTTCCTATCAGGGAAGAGGGAGAACAGAGAGGCTGGAACAGTCAAAGAAATCTTCAAGTTTGAAGTATGAACTAAGCTAAACTCTGCACGGGTTTGCGAGGGTGGGAGAGGGGTTGGGTGCAAGTGCCAGGTTAGAGTAGGACAGGAGCAAAGGCCTCTACTATCCGAGCTCCCTTCAGACGTTTTCTTCACACTAAAGTGTAAATGACTGAGAAGGGATTAAAAATACAACCTTTTTAAGCTGTACTTGCATTTTACATAAAAGCCTTCAACTAAGAAGGTGCAGTCTTAATGATAGAATTTCAGGCACTTTCTGAGTGATAAAAGAATATCACAGTACAAAAGAAAAAAGTTCGCCCCTCTCTCTCTGACTGTGTGGCTTGCAAATTCTCCCATATAAGAACCACGCGAGAATATCCCAGCTGTGCTGTGCGGATATTTTCCCTGATATGAGGTCAGAGCCAGGTCTCGGCCTGCCTTGGGCACACGCTCACTCGCGTTCTCCAGCCAGCTGTTTGCTCAGTGTAGGCTTGAGATCCATCTCTGTTCCGTGTGCTTTTCTATCCCAAGTGTTACTTTAATCAAAATCATGTTTTATTTTTTTAAATCCTCTTTTATTTTGTGCAATACGGCTCTTCCATGCATCGCAAGTAATAATAATAGCAGACAGCTAGTGTTTACTACAGCCAGACTGCACTGAATGCTTTGCATATAATTGCCCCTGTTTAATCTTTCACAATAACACTGTGAAGTAGGTTCTTTTATTACCCCTATTTACACATGGGGAAACTGAGGCAGCTGAGTTAAATAACTTGCTGGGAAGTTAGGGAGTTAGCATTCCACTCAGGAGGTGGAGGTGGGCTTATATCGCCTCCCCTTGCAGGAAGCTCACATTGACCTGCCAGACCTGCCCGCTTCTCTAACAGTGGCTGCTGAGCTCCTGCAGCTTTGGAAATGTCTACATTTTGATAATGTAACAACAGTTTGCAGTATCTAACCTGTAGCAGTGCTTCTCAAATTACCTGCGATGGACTAATTATATTTTATTTTTAAAAAACTTTCAATTCATTTCGTACCAACACTTTGATAATTACTATAGAAGTTTCTAAACACTCTCAATTTCTGTACTTATTGCAGATTAATAATGAACATTTGCAGGCCAACAGCAGTTCAAAGACTGTATTTTGAGTGTCACCAATGCATATTATCAGCAAAACAGCTTCATGCCTTTAAAATTTCATTTCATTCATTCCATAAATATTTTTTAAGAGCTTACTACAGAGCAGGCACCCAACTAGGTGTTACAAATCAAGCAGTAAACAAGAACACCAGAGCCTCGACAAATCTCACATTTTAGCAGGGGAAGCAGACTTGAAACAATTCACTGAAAATTAATTAATTTTTTATATAAATGCTAAGGAGAAGAACAAAACACTCAGAATTCCTCTCAAGGTGCCCCAAGCCAGACTGACAAGTGAAGCAATGCTTCTCTAAGCAATCTTTAATCTTGGAGCTGAAGAAAGAGCACGGGGTGCCAGGCCCAGAATGGAGAAAGAGGCTTCTGGGGAGAAGGAAAGGCATATGCAAGGGCCCTGGGGCAGAGAGACAGAGAGGAGGCCGTTGAAATAAACAAAGTGTCCTGCAGGTCTCTAAAGGCCATGCCAAGGACTTTACATTATATATATATATATATATATATTTGTGTGTGTGTGTGTGTATGAGACTGAGTATTGCTTTGTCACCCAGGCTGGAGTGCATAGCTCACTGTAACCTCAAACTTGTGGACTCAAGCGATCCTCCTGTCTCAGCCTCCCAAGTAGCTGGAACTACAGGCATGCACGACTACACCCAGCTAATTTTTAAATTTTTTGTAGAGATGGGGTCTCACTATGTTGCCCAGGCTGGTCTTGAACTCCTGGCCTCAAGTGATTCTCCCTCTTCAGCCTCTCAATGTGCTGGGATTACAGGCTTGAGCCACCACGCCCAGCCTTAGATTTTATTTTATTTATTTATTTATTTTTATTTTAGGCCTTAGATTTTATCTTAAGAACTATGGAAAGCTCCTGAATGGTTTTAAGCAGGAGGATGAAACGGTCAGATTTACTTTTTAAAAATAATACTCTTACTTTCTCATTAGCTTAAACACAACAAATTTTCAGGATAATTGTAATGGGGAATTCGTCTATTACAGAAATGTTCACATATGAACAAAAAGTTTGGGACTGGCCGGGCGCGGTGGCTCACGCCTGTAATCCTAGCTCTCTGGGAGGCTGAGGCAGGAGGATTGCTTGAGCTCATGAGTTCGAGACCAGCCTGAGCAAGAGCGAGACCCTGTCTCTACTATAAATAGAAAAAAATTAGCCAATAGAAAAAATTAGCCGGGCACGGTGGCGCATGCCTGTAGTCCCAGTTACCTGGGAGGCTGAGGCAGGAGGATCACTTGAGTCCAAGAGCTTGAGGTTGCTGTGAGCTAGGCTGATGCCACAGCACTGGAGCCCAGGCAAGAGAGTGAGACTCTGTCTCAAAAAAAAAAATCAGTCATGAGTCCCAGAGGTGCTGCAGCCATCTTGCCACCATGAGGTAACAAGCACAAGGATGAAAATCCCACATGATAAGGTTGGTGGACCAGAAAGAACCTGAGTCCTTGAGGACTCAACCTGCACTGCCCACTTTTGGTCTCCTTGTTAGGTGAGCGAAATAAACCCCTATAGGCTGAAGCTGCTGTAACTGTGGTTTTCTGGTTCTTCAGGTTGCATGTAATTGAGCTTTCCAAGTGAACATGGGTAGTCCACAAAATCAGATCAGCTTGCACAACACAGTATTCTGCCCCCTGTGGCTGTTCCCATCTTTAGACATTTAGATATTTCAAAGGAAAAAGGCTTTTCTTTTATTTCTGACATGCCTTCTCCCTTCTCCCCGGGAGCTGTAACGGGATACACGTAGGCTCTACCTTATGTCCTTTGTTTCCTAAAAGGGGAAGGGCAGGCAAGAGCCCCTGGTGGAAATGCTGATATACTACACCGCATCAGAATGTGCTGTTCTCATTTATTTTTTAATACAAACCCATCTTTGCGTGTGGGCACTGGCAAAGAATTGACGGTTACGAAATATTGGGCGACAGTGGTAATATAGGAGGTGACACACAGCAAAGGAATCTTGTCTTCAAATTACACAGGATGCAAAACCATTGTGGTTCATGACATAGGTCCCACGTTTTTTCCATATTTATCCAACAGAGCTGCAGTGAAATGGATTGTGCCTTCCGTTTGTTAAGTGAGCATATAAAAATCCCGGACAGGGGCTGTGTGAAGTGGCGTGTAAGAGCCCCAGGGAGGTCCGGATGGTCGGCCTTCTCCTGCTGCCCGAGGTCCATTCCCCTCCGCACCACGAAGCTCTGCCGAGAACCAATAAAAGCATTTTGTACAACATTCAGGGATGAAGTTCAGGAAGTAGTTGTCAGAAATGATGCATGCTACTGTTGCTGTATTCAGCGTCGAAGCAATTCATTTATCTTTACTGACGCACACGAGCAGGGTGAATTCAACGGTAGTCTTGGGGGCAGAGAAAACACTGCAATTCTAGACACACACTGTCAAGAAGCCCATGTGTATACCAAGCAAAGGGCTTTTGAAAAGATTATAAGCTGCCTTTCAAGCACAGCAGCCTCTACTAAAAATAATTCCATTTGATCAAAGTGGGAAGAATGCTCCTGGCTGATATCTCGGGGCAAAGATAGAATCAAAACAGAGTATGATCTCTCATGCCCACAAAAGGGCCCCATGAAGAGCCGACTATCAAAGGAGAGACGTTTTTAAGGAACACGTGCTAGGGCCAAAGGAAAATACAAAATGTTGAAATATATGCAAAATGAAACCTGCTTGGTTTATAATGAGGCTGAAATCTCACTGATGGGGTCTGGTTGAAACACTGAATTAAGAGAATGAAGCTGAAGTCACCATGACCTTGAGGAAGCAACTGAAGACTTTAATGTATGTACATTTTCAGTCACTAAATTTTTGTAACATCTGGAGCATGATTAATGCCCAAAGAGGTTTAAGAACTTCTAATGACACTAATAGCCATTGGTTGCCACTGAACAATGGTCCTGTTGCCAGAGAAACAAATGGCCAGGCACTGACAGCCTCTATCAGGGCGGAAAAAGGCATTTTGCTAAATTTATTCCCCTTAGAAACTGTGCGGCCAATTTTCTGAACTATATTTGAACTTCAAACATCCACACTTGCTTCACTGGGTGAAACAGGCTTCCTGGTATTTCAAGGAAATTTAAAAACTTTTGGAAAGTCTAAAAAGATTCAAGATCCCAATTTGGGGAAAAAAGGAATCTTATAAATATATGTGAAGAAAAGTATGTTAGAAAAATTTAAAAAGTTAACAGCAGTTGTGTATGGAGTAGTAGAATTACTACTTCTTCACATATTTTATATTTTCCAAATTTACTATTATAAACATACATTACTTTTATAATCAGAAAACTTTATAAAGTACTTTTAAGAAGGAAAATGTTTCAAGAGACTCCTGGAAAAACCAGGCAACCTTCTATAGAGGAAAAAGATGAGTCGAATTCTGCCTTTGCCACTCACTAGCTGCTTAACCTTGGCATTAGAGACATGCTTTATAAAATCAGATGAAATAATATAGATAAAGCACCTACAGTAGTGCAAAGCATATTAGAGATGTATCATTATTCCAGCTCAAACAATGTTCAATGTTCAAAACAATATTCAGAGAGCCTCAGAATTCAGGTATAGAATTTCTTTCTGATGATAAATTTATTTTAAAATAAAAGAAAACTGGCCTCAAAACAGGATAACAGAATAGTCGTCTTTTATTATCAAAGTAAGGGCATTCTCCCTCTCTCTCAAACTCCATGGGCTCCATGGTAAGGAGGGGACAACGGGATAGGAAATTTACCTGGATTGACTGGGTGCCTTTGTTTGGGATCAGCATGTGGCTTCCCTTCCCCTCTTATGGGCTTCCAGACAGATAAAAAATGTGAGGCTCTCATGACCATTTGTCAGGGATCCCCACGCCTGGTGTCAGGTGCAGTGACATGGGTCACAGCAGCTGCCATTGCCACAGCTGTTGGCCATCAGCCCTGACAGGGGCTATTTCAGGTTTTACTGAGTGTTCCTTGTCCCACTACCAAAGCTTCAAGAAATGCTTTGAACTATTCCAGGACTAAAAGGCCCTCACAGCCTCCATTCCTGGGAAGCCAGCCTCTGCCCACTTAGCCTCGGCAAGGGTGGGATTTCCCTCCTGGTGGGCAGAGACTCTCTACACCCCCAGGCCATAGCTTTCGGGGAACAGAGCCATAAACATCCTTCCTCCAAGTCAAAATCCCTTTGGGGAGATTTTATGTTCAATTGTTCTAGTCATTCTCGCTAAATATGTCTAGTATTAACTCTTTCCCTGCAGTGTGGGTAGGGAGTCAGTGTCTCAAGAGTTGAGGGATAGTGACAGCTCACATTGATCACCACTTACATTGTGCCTGACATTGCGCTAAGCAACTTCTGTACTGCTGTATCCGTGTCTCACAACCACCTCGGGAGGTAGATGCGGTTATTATTACTGTTTTATAGAGTACTGGCCCCAAGTTACTGTCATGTATACAGACCAAGGAGCATCTTCTGCTTACTCCTTCTCTCTTAAAATTTCTCAAATGATTACCCAATAAAAATGTGCAAATGTGAGTCTTTATGTACTCAAAGGAGCAACCCTTGTTAAATTCTTTCCCTTTTTTTCCACTCTCCCACCCCACTGATCCTGGGCACTTTTCTAGATGATCCTACATCCAGGTTTCACATATGATTTCTTTATGTCATGTCCCTAAAGGCTGATGACCTAAGTGGTTGGCCTCAATTCTCTCCTAAAAGCTGGAATATTCTTTTTTGTGGCCCAAGGATAAATGTACTTCCAGAGTGACCAAAAAATACGATGGGATAAGAACTGGCCAGAACCATATGTACTGAATTTTTTAGTGTAAGAAGAGCCCTGTGCGGCCCATTATTCATTTATCACACAGGCATCCCTGGGCAACAGCTGACAAGTGCAAAACGATACTCTGCACGTTACCAGACCGTCAGACACCCAGTGCAGGCCAGCCACGGCAGCCCTCCCTCTGTGTTCCCTCCCACCCCCACCTGCAAAGCCTGCTCACAGCAAACATATGGGAGCCATTCGGGCTTGCCCCTTCCTTTCCAATGTCCGAGTCCTGTTGACAACAGGGGATTTACAACTACCCAAAATGGAGCGTTTTGGGGTTTTTTTTTTTTTGGATTATTTCAAGTTTGGGGCCTGTTAAAACTTTTGTAACTACATAAATATTTATCCAGAGTTTTTGGTTACTATATAAACATAACAAACATGACATTGGCCCCAAGTGCTATAAGTTACATAAAAGTCTTCCCATTAAGAAAGGGGGGAAAGCTAATAAAGGGCTTCGGAATTGATTATTTTTACCATGAAATATTTTTACTGCTATTTTTATGCTGGGCTTTTAAAATGCCAAATAGGTTTATGCTTGACTTTATATAACTATTCAGACCTCACTCACTGCCCACCTGCCAACTCGCCTGAGCATGCCCCTGGCCCACAGGGACGTGGGAAGGAATGTGGATGTTGCAATCCAAGCTTCACCTTTGTGAGTACACTATAGGGCGAACAGCTGGAAGCTTGGGATGAAAAAATGCTACTCTGAGCTTTGTTACCTTTGAAGGCAAGAGATACGACTTCAGGTTCAAATATCAGGCATTCACATTCGTTAGTAGGCTCTGGTTGACACTTACGAATGCTATGTAGAAAGAACTGAAACGTTTAATGTCCCAGATATTAATTATTAAGGATAGACACTAACATACTCAGGCCTGGGAAGGCACACGTTGTTAATGAAAAACATAGGGGAAAATATTATTATGCATTCTTTTCCTGATCCCTCTGTTCCCCGTGAAGTTAAAACCCTCCAGATCCAAGGGGGTGAAGTTTGTGAAGTTTATGTGTATGTGAGTGTGTGAAGTTTGTGTCCTTCAGAGAGCTGCTGAGGCCATCATTTTTCTACCTAAGGAGACACATGCATAACCTCGGTCTTGGAGGAGGGCCCTGGCAGAACTCCCCACTCGTCTGTAGAGAGCGGTTGGTCCAGGGAGCAAGCAGATGCTTGGGCTCTGCTTCCTCAGCCCTGGCCTGGATCCGTCTCCTCCATCCTTTCTCAGCTCCCCATCCTCACTTCCATGGATGGAGTAAGGCAGGCTTTTTATTCTTTGCAGCAGATTCGACTGGAACCAGGAGATTGATTGTTTTTCTGGGTTTGATGGTATATTGCAAAAGGAAGCAAACTCTATAGCTTCATCTTGAGGTGAAATGGGGCGAGTGCGAGTTTAGCATGCTGTGGCATAATCTCATCTGTTGTCCCAAAGATACAACAGAGGCAAGCCCTGGAAGCCTTCTAGAACACTGCCCTGGTGAAGTTCACACAGCTCTGCAGAGCCTGATACAACAAACCCTGGGGGCTTCATTTCTTTAAAGGACTTAGAATGTTATTATCCCCATTCTGTATATAAGTAGATGTTGACAGCAAATGGTTTAATGACTTTCTCCAAATTTCATAGCACACCAAGATTATAGTTAGAGAGAAAAATAGCTGGAATTTCTCATTTTCAAACCCATACTTTAGCCGGGGGACTCAGCTCTAAATAAACATGCTCTAAATGCACAGCAGGAAAATCTGAGAGAAATAATGTTGCAGAATCTAATATCTTTTAGAACTTTTGGCTGGAAGTTAACCAAGCTCACTGCTGACATTTTAACTCACTCGCCTCTGCATGAACCTTTGAAGAGGTGATGAGTCATCGTTTCTTTCCCCCTTTGAGGACCTGAGACACAGTGAGGTTAACAACTTAGCTAAGGACACATTTTTAGCGGTTGAACCATAACCTAGATTTCCTAACTCTAGATAGGGCTTTTCACCTCATGCTAGAAACTGACCAGGTGAGTTCTGAGCGACAATTACATACCTGTGCTCATCTTGTACTGTGCTGTGTCGACTTGCTTTCGCTGGGATGGTTTAACTAAATCCCCTTCTCTGTATGCTTCTAGGTTCGAGTTGGCTAAAAGAGAAATTTGTGCAAGATTTGGAATGTGGAAGTAAAGCAACAGCACTATTCTCTGAAGGTCACTGTGGTTTGATGCCATGGCAGGCAGGTTCAGGGATACCGGTGGGTTCCAGCTTGTCCCACTTCCCATTCCACACCCAGCAATTCCTCCTGGACCGCCGTGGCCCCAGGCCCACCACCAGATGCAAAGGCAGTAGTTTCCCATAGACTTCTGTACCAGCTCTATTTCCATAGTCACACCCCAGCAACCGGATGTGCCCAGCTGTCCATGTCCCTTGGCAAACTTTGACTGGCCCATTCACAGCAGTGCTTCAGGAGGCTGGTTAGTGACTGATCCTCCAACTCCCCCAATGCACCGCCTCTCCAGCTTCTCCCACAGTTGTTTAATACATCCTTTAATACCTACACGGGGTTCCGCTTCCCTGTTTGGGCCCTGACAGATAGAATAACCAATATGGTGCACCATGGAAGCTGCAAAAGAAATATAAGAGAGTCTCTGCCCTCAAGGGGCGTCCAGCTATTGGGAAGATGGAGCATTTTAACATAGACAGCTGGGGACTCATGGCAGCTTATGATAAAGAGACAAATGCACAGTATGGTCATTGCAGCCCAAGGTGTCCAGCATCTTTTAGTGCCAGGCATGAGGAGTTGGTTGGGAATGGACACAGTTACCGTTCTCCATGACTGGTGGGCCACATTTAGACCCAAGTGGACATAGACTTTTTCTTCCTCTATTCCAGGATTTAGGCTCCTTATCAACGCAAGAATAGAAGGTTACTTACATATTGGGTCAAAATATTGAGTGCAGAAGCAAACAAATGCTGACCGAAGATTTCCCATGCAGCCAGCAGATATTCCCTTGGCCTGCCACACTTGGGTAACTTGAGTTCTGGAATTCCAGCCTTGGTTAACCCAAATCCACAAATTTGTTGGAAGTATGAAGCTTAGTGAGAGCACTGTTTTTCTATTATGCATTCCCAGTATGTTCTGTCCTAAGCTGACACCACAGAATTTATTTGCTTCACAAATTTAACCGTCTGCATGCTGATCACCTTTTGGTAGATACCAAAAACAGATGAGCATGCATTCCTGGGTTTTTCACAACACAAATTTTATATCTAACTTGGCTGAAAACTTCCCCAGTCACTCAGTCTAGTTGCCTCATTTTGTTGGGCCTCAGTTTCCTTCTGTTAAAAACAGAGTTACTAATACTTACCTCTTTGGGGAAGTGTAAGCATCAGTGCTCGGCTACACATCCCAGGAAGACCTCTGAATGGAAGGTGATATGGAAGGACAGCAACAAACTGGATGCATGTCCCCTGGAGCAGTCTAGGCTTTAGGCCTTAGCAACACCACAAACTTCTGGAAGCTGCTTGCGAAACGAGGTTTTGTTTTGCACGTGTGTATCTACATGCCTGAAGTGTTGACTCTGGAGATCTAAGAATACAGTAAATGACATCATAGGTAGCTCAGGACAATGAAGATTTATTTTTAGCTATGACCCTTGTCTGTTGAGTGATCTAAATTTAAAAAGAAAGAGGAAAGGGGAGAAGGAACAGAAATATAGAAGGCAATGAAAGAATGTGAGATTCCTGCTTGATCTTAAAAGCACCAGAGTGAAATTCAAGTACAGCTTTCTTATTTCTTTTCAAGCAGAAAGGTGTTGACAGGAGAAATGCATGAACAGTGGAGGATATGCCCTCTTGTGAGAATGCTGTCCCTTCCCAGAAGTCAATCATTTTGAGACTGTGGCTCCAAGAGTCTACAGTGGGGGCGGGGGGAGGTCTTTTTCAGGTATCGAGCCTTGGGCTTGATGTTTATTTGTCCCTGCATTTCTGAAGATTGCACTTTCAAGCAATCTGTCCTGTTTGTCTTGGTGTCTTCTGGGCTGACATCTGAGGGACTCCTGCCCACTTTCTATTTCCATGCTGTGTCTAGTGAGGCAGGGGGAAAAAAGGCCAAGGAGTAGGACTAGCCAGAGAGCTGGGTCTGCTAAGTAAAGGGAGGAAAATTGCAGAGAGTTCTGGAGGACGGAGAAGGTGGTCACCCTGCCAAGCACAGGAGGCTGGACCAGGATAGGGGTCTCCAGAGAATTTGCCAGAGGACCTAAGCTGGTTGCTTTCAGCAGCCAAGCCTGGCCTGGGCCCCTCCTATACTCCCAGCAGCCACTGCAGATCCCAGCAGGGAGGGAAGTGCCCTTCAAAGCAGTTTGCTTGCTCAGTCTCTGTGTAAAACACATTCCCAACCCAAACCCTAACTTGCGGTGATCTCAAGACCTCAGAAATCCAAAAGTAGCTTCTCTACCCAAAAACGATGCAAAACCTAGGACTAGTTTCAATGACCCTGAGATGTCTCTCGGTTATAAAATTCTGTTTCTGTTAGAGAATAGGCTTGCAGAACACTTCTGTGGCAATTGATTATAGACCCTTATAACAATCTGGAGGCAAGCTGTCCCAACTTGTGGGGCACCTGTGCTTCACACAGCCCTTCAGGGACCCAGGCCTTTTCTGTCTTGTGCCACCATCCTCCAGAGTTGTCCTTGTCAGCATAGGGGAGCAGGGTCACCACCATATCAGTGCTCAGCTTGTGGGAAAGTGGAAGAATGAAAGAAGAGTCCTGCATAAGCAATTTCTTTTTAAGTCAATGGTGTGGGAATGACACCCGCCACTTGTGCTCACCGCCCATTGGTGGGAACATAGTTATATAGCCACCTTGAACCATGAGGGAGGCTGGGAAATGAAGCCTCTGGCTGGGCAGTGATGTGTGGGCGGAAACCCCATTTCTATGGAAGAAGGGAACACAGATTTGGGGAGACAGCCCACCTACAATCTGCCACAACAAGGAACCAGAAGATTATACCAACTGGGACAGGGGGAAACAAGCATGTACCCTTGACCAGGCATCAGAAATGTTAGGAGCTTAAAACAAATGAAAAAAAGAAAGAAAGAAAGAAAAGAAATGTTAGGAGCTGTGTGTCCATCTGAAGGAAAACAAACCATCAGCAAATACCAGCCCGCTCTTCCTCGTCAGCTGCGGCCCCAGCCCCTTTAAGGACCTTTGCCTCAAGGTGAGCTATCCCAGTGATGTTCACACTTTTAAAAAAGGAGTTGAATTTATAAAAATGAATTCTTACATGGATTCTATTCATAAAAAAGAAAACACAGGGCTGACCCGCTTGTAACAGAGGGGCCCAGAGCTCTGGCCAAGCCACACGTCCTCTTTGCTCTCACAGTCTTGGCATCTGAGGGGCTCACATCAAGGGTTTGACGTCAACTTGAAAGTCTGCCCCAGAATAATGGGGCTCCAAGGAGCACAATTTGAGAACCCTTAAGCTATGGGAAACAGGGCCAATGCTACTACCAAGGATGATGTCATCAAAGCAAACCCAGGGCCACTGTGAGCCCTGCAATAATGGAATCATGCTGCAGGTCAGGTGAGTACACTCATAATCTAGGTTATGCTTTATTACAGAGACTTGTGTGCTATTCTTGTTTTTATGATATTTGTGTGGCTTTATGATATGATTGATTTCGTTAATAGCACGCACCCCAAACATAACATGGTTACTGTGGGAAATTACCAACTGCTTTATGAAGTGGTTTCATGGATACACTGCTACCCAAGCCTCAGTGGGACGAGGCCCACTGTCTCAGTCTGTTTCTGTTGGTTTAAAAGAATACTTGAGAGTGGGTAATTTATTAGGGAAAAAGAAGACGTCTATTCGGCTCACGGCTTCACAGGCTGCACAAGGAGCAGGGTGCCAGCACGTGGGCGTGCCTCTGGGGAGGGCTTTAGGCTGCTTCCGCGCCCGCAGCGGCGGCGGGCAGGCGTGTGCTCCGAGCACAGGGCGGGAGCAGGAGCGAGAGAGAAAGGAGGAAGTGCCAGGCTCTTTAACGAGCCGTTCTTGCGGGAACTAAGAGGGAGAACTCACGCCTGAGAGAATGGCACCAAGCCACGCACGAGGGATTCACCCCCGCCATCCAAACACCTCCCACCCACCGCCAGCACTGGGGATTGAATTTCAACATGAGACTCAGTGGGGCCAAACAAACCGCATCCAAACCACAACAGCCACCCTGGCCCAGGCACGGCTGCATGCCAGCACTGCAGGGACCCGGGCAAAAGGCATGGACAGGGGCTCCCTGGTCGGAGCGCCGCTGTTAGCAGCACCCGGTGAACCGCGGTTTTCTCGCTTATCATGAAATACCGAGAGAAGAAGAGGCGTGTGAAAGAAAAGATCCAGAATTGCAGCTCAGGATTGAATTATGGACGACATCAAAAGGCGCCTATGGAGTGTGCGGCGCCCATAATCCCAAGGCCAGATGTGCGGCGCGTGAGATACGCAGCTGGGGCAAGAGGAAGGAGGCAGGGAGCGGGGAGGTGGCTGCCTCCTCCAGCAGTGCCCACGAGGAATGGCTGACACCCTCCCAGTACTGTCTTCAGCAGCTACCAGAACTTCAAGAAAGAATAAAAAGGTGCCAGACCTAGCGAGAGAGGGGAGGATAAACACAGGTTTGTTCCTGCAAGGGTAAATAAAAGGCTTCCGTAAAGCTATGAGGCCATAGTTTTCCTCCCACACCCCTTCAGACCAAATCAAGTTTCTCGACTCCCAGTCCATCCTCAAAGGAATAATCTTTCTGCTAAGCCCTGGGTTAAATACGCAAAACACCACAGAATGTGATGCAAATTTTTCAACAGGTGCCTTATAAAAAACCCAACAAAAAATGGGCAATAGGCCAGGAGCCGTGGCTCATGCTTGTAATCCTAGCACTCTGGGAAGCCAAGGCAGAAGGATCACTTGAGGTCAGGAGTTCGAGACCAGCCTGAGCAAGAATGAGACCCCTGTCTCTACTAAAAATAGACAAAATTAGCCAGGAGTGGTGGTCTTGCCTGTAGTCCTGGCTACCCAGGAGGCTGAGGCAGGAGTACTGCTTGCTCGAAGGAGTTTGAGGTTTTTGAGAGCTACGATGACACTTCTGCACTCTACCAGGGGCAACAGAGGGAGACTCTGTCTCAAAATAAATAAATAAATAAAATTAAAAATGGGCAATAGACATGAATAGGCATTTCTCAGAGGAAGCATAAACCCAAAACTTACCCAAGCTGATTATTTCTCAGGGAAGTGCAAATGCAGATGAGGTAAAATACTCTTTTATACCTATCAGATTAGCAAAACTGAAGAACTCCGACAATACCAAGTATGGGAAAAGATGTAAAAATACAGGAATTCCTTCACATGCCTACTGTGGGAATTTAGTGGTACACAAACAACATTTTTAGCAAACAAAATAGAATTCAATAGAGTAGAAAAACTTAGAGGATATTGTCTGTAGTAAAGGTAAGTTTTGTTTCATAAATTGTTGGCTTCATATATGTGTGCACCATGTGTGTGCAGGTTGTGATGTAAAATTCCTATGGTACATGTAAAATGCATTTATTTTATGTGTATAAAATGTCTTTAAAAAGTTTGAAAAACAATGCCCTAGAGTAACTCTTTGACATATGTACTTGGAAACATGTAGAATGTTCATTATTCACAGGAGCAAAAAACTGCAGACAACTCAAATGTTCGTTACCAAGAATACGGATAAATAAATTAACACAATGGACTATTACACACCAATGAAAAGGAATGAACTATAACTACATGCAACAATATGGATAAATCTCAGAAACCCAATACTGAGAGAAAAGAGCTAGTCACAGTTGGTATCAACTGAGTGTAAAAAATAAAAATAAAAAAAGAGCTGGTCACAGAAGATTACATACAGTATGTTTTGGTGTGTGGTTTTTTTGGTTTGGTTTTTTTTTGAGACAGAGTCTCACTCTGTCACCCCAGGTAGAGTGCAATGGAGTCATCATAGTTCACTGTAACCTCAAACTCTTGGGCTCAAGGGATCCTCCTGCCTCAGCCTCCTGAGTAGCTGGGACTACAGGCACTCGCCACAGCGTCCAGCTAATTTTTCTATTTTTGGTAGAGATGGGGTCTCTCTTGCTCAGACAGGTCTTGAACTTCTGAGCTCAAGCTATCCTCCCCGCTTGGCCTCTAGAGTGCTAGGGTTACAAGCGTGAGCCACCTCTCCTGGACTAGTATGTTATTTTTATAAAGCCCCCAAATGACAAAAGAAAACAAAACAATATATTAAATACTACAGAGGCCATGCACGGTGGCTCACGCCTATAATCCTAGCACTCTGGGAGGCCGAGGAGGGCAGATCGTTTGAGCTCAGGAGTTCGAGACCAGCCTGAGCAAGAGTGAGACCCCTCTCTACCAAAAATAGAAAAAATTAGTTGGGCATGGTGGTGCATGCCTGTAGTCCCAGCTACTCGGGAGGCTGAGTTTGAGGTTGCTGTGAGCTAGGCTGACGCCACGGCACTCTAGCCCGGGCAACAGAGCGAGACTCTGAGTAAAACATAAATAAATAAATAAATATCACATATGTGGCAAAACTTTTTTAAAGCAAAGAAGTCATAAATTTAGGATAGTGGTTATCCATAGAGGTGAGGAAAGAAGAGAATCACTGGCAATGGGGGGTGAGTTTCACAAATGTTTGTTTTATTATTATGGTTTATAGCTTACGGATAGTTTCACATATGTATACATGTATATATTATTTGAATGTATTCCATCTATCATAAAACCAAAATCAATATAGCCATAAATAAGTCTAGTGCACTGGTTTAAAAAACAGGTTTTATAGTAAGCAAATATACCTCTCCCCCTCAAAATAGAGATTTCCATCAAAACCAACAAAAAAATGGACTAAAAAGGAGAGGAAGAAAAAGAGCAACCCCTTTATGCTGTTGTCACTGATTATTTTAAAGCATTGACTACATAGATCAGTACTGATTTTCATAGCTGGTAAATGAATCAGACAAGACCCTTATTGAGCAGTAGAATGTTTTCTCCTGGGATCGGCCTTTGAAAGTTAAAGCAGAAAAGGTTTCCAGAATAAATTCACCCAAGTTAGTAACAGACCATGTTCCCTGTCTACTTTTGTTGACTAAAATAGATTATTTTCTTCAAACTATATTTTTGCACAAACCCATTTTTACCAGTGGGAATGCAGCATGTACCAGACTGGACCCAGCTCTTTAGTGGACACAATTTGTTTACTGCTTTCACTCTCAAAGTTCAAGTGAAACAGATGTATCCTTTAAACTGAATACAAGCAATGGCTCCCAGGCATGCGTTCTGCTCAATAATTCATGCAGTATTCATGATTACTTATTACCGAGAATAAAGTAAAATTGGCCACATAGCAGCCCAGGAAATGTATCTGCCCTAAGGTATTAAATGTGGCTACACCATGGTAAGCTTTACTGTCTTAAAAACCATCCCTAGTCCCAAGGACTTGATGAAGCACAAGCATCAACTGTAACTGCTGGGCTTGCAAAGGTGGAACAAACTTTCATATCTTTGTGTTATGGGTTGAACTGTGGTTTCCCCGCCCTCGAATTCTTGGGTCATGGCAGATGTAATTAAGGTAAGATGGGGTCATACTAGAGCAGGGTGGTCCCTTAACCCAATGTAGCTGGTCTCCTTATAAAAAGGAGAAATTGAAACACAGACATACACAGAACAAATGCTGTTAAGATGAAGGCAGAGATCGGGGTGATGTAGCAGAAGCCAGGAGCACAAGATTGCCAGCAACCACCAGGAGCTAGGGCCAAGGCCTGGAACAGGCTCTCCCTCACAGCCTTCAGAGCAGCCACCTTATCTTGGACTTCTAGTCTCCAGAACTGTGAGATGACAAATTTCTGCTGTTCTAAGTTACCCTGTTTGTAGTACTTTGTTACGGCAGCCCTAGCAAACTAATATGCTTTGGTTCTTTAAAGATTTAGAAAAATGCTTAATCATCTATGTAAGTATTAAATATTATAATTATGACTTCTTTAGGTTTACAGTCAACATTCGAAATCAGGAGACCTTAAATAAGGACTCCACTCAGACTTTTAAGTGGCTGTTTGACCTCAAATGAATCACTTACCCTCTTTGGGTTGTGTTCACAGGTGTGATGTGGTCATGATACCAATATTTGGTCATTAAATATGAAATGTCCGATTTCAAATCAAAAGCTTATTATATCTTAAACAAGAAGCAGTACAGTTAATCAAAGTATGTGCCTAAACTATCGATACGGTTGTGCCATCTTAATCGTAGCTTGTTTATGCCAGCAGTGAAGAAGCCTGGAGAGCGAGTAGCAATGAAATCTTGAAGGTGTTTTCCACAGCTTGTTGAGAATTGAATATTTTTCCTTGCAAGCAGTGGTCCAAAGCCTAGAAGAAGAAGCGGTTGTCAGTTGGTGCAAGGTCTGGTGAATATGGTGGATGACAGGGAGTTTCTAAGTCCAGCTTCTGTAATCTGAGCAGGGTTTTTTTGCAATTTATGGTCTTTTTTTTTTTTTTTTTT
>VBSM01002153.1:49707156-49726053 GCA_008086735.1 Cheirogaleus medius
AATCTCTGGTATCTCAGATCTATTCCAGATATCGATGCTTCTGTTCTTGTGCCGCGATTTATGGTCTTGCAAGAGGATTGGCCTGTCTCTATTCACCAATCTCGCTGTTTAATTGCAAGCATACTTATCATTTTGTCCAGTTGGTTGCATTAGACATCTGCTGTAATCGACTAACTAGGTTTCATGAAGCTGTAGTGGATAATACCAGCACTGGACCACCAAACAGACACCATTAGCTGTTTTTGATGAATATTTGGTTTTGGACTGTGTTTCAGCACTTCATCTTTATCCAACCATTGTGCTGAACACTTGCGATTGTTGAACAGAATCCATTTTTCATCATATGTAAAAATGTGTAAAAATGGTTTGTCTTTATGTTGCGACATCAAAGAAAGTCAAGCTTCAAGATGATTTCTCTTCTGATGCTTGTTTAATTCATGCAGTAACCATCTATCCAGCTTCTTTGCCTTGCCCATTTGTTTCAAATTGTCCAATATTGTTGGAATAGTAATGTCAAACCTTGCTGCTAATTCACGCGTAGGTTGAGATGGATTCGCTTCCACTACAACTTCCAGCTCATCATTATTCACCTTCTCAGGTCACCCATGTGGCTCATTTTCAAGATTAAAATCACCAGAATGGATTTCTCAAACCACCAATGTACTGTGTGTTCATTAGCCACATCCTTCCCAAACACTTTGTTGATATTTCAAACTGCACTGCATTGGTTCCGTGATGGAATTCACATTTAAAAATAACACTAATTTTTGACTTATTCATGGTTTCACAAAAATTGCTCTTTTAAAAAAAGTGAAAGATAATCACAAGCCAAAACAAACATTTGAAAGACTGAGGATACCTTCACAATAAAACAAAAACAAGAAGTGTCAAAGTGAAATGTCAGAGATATCAACTGTCAAATTCAGTACTTAAGGAAATCAGACATTTCATACTTAACCTAATATTTATCCCACTTACCTCTCACAGTGGTAAATGAATCCAGTGAAATAATACATGGGAAAGTGTTTTATAAATTGTAAAGCACCATGATACCATGTAAAATACTATATTTTTCATCCATTAAAGTACTGATAATGATTACCAGTTACCCTTCTAATGTATTGTGCATATTAGTATGTCAAATATTGGATCGCTAAATATTACCAGCACAGCCTGTTGATAAGACAAAGCCGAGTTTATTGCCCACTGTGGAAAGGGAGAATGCCATTTTGACAAGGCTTCCATAAGGTCTTGGAGGGGAAACAGAAAGGTCAGAATTTATTGAGAATTTGAAATGTGGTTTAAAGCAGATCTTTCAACATGGGGCATTGAGTAGGAACGGGTAAGGATCGTCACAGAAAGCTTCAGTATTGGTGGAAACAGGAAGGTGAGGATTTTGAGACAGGGTTTCTAAGAGTCTTAGGACATAAACTGTTGATGCTTTCTGTGAAAAGAGCTGGAAGTTTCTGCAATGAACAATAAAGTTATTTGCCTAGGAAAGAATCTCTCAAAATAGCAAAGCAATTCTATAGAATTGCTTCTATACCATAGAATAACAAAGTCAGGTTCATGTAGGCACATGTGGTTTTGATCTTCACATCCACAACACTGTCTGGGAACGGAGGGAGGCGGTTTCAGTTCTCATGTATAAAAAACAGGTGAAGTGCCCAGTTGGTGGCTTGGGCCTGCCCGTTCCCTCTCTTGTGAGGAGGCTCATCTTGCTGTTCTCCAGCTGGGTTCTCTCTCCCAAGGTCAGTCGGCTCCTCATTCAAATTGGCTGTCTCTGCCAGAACTGTTCCTCATCCTCATCCAAAACCTCATTTCTTCCTGCCTTAAAACTCATTGCTATTAATAACTTTGGTGAATAAGGCTATATAATACTACAATTGCTCGTTGTTATAAGAACTCCCTGAGCAGAGCTGTTTTATTGTAAGGAGACTTCCACCTAGATGAATAAAGCTGTGTAGACAATTCTGGAGGAAAAATTGTCTTCTTCAGAGGGGAAATAGGTGTTCTTCTCCCCTCACCTTCTCACCTGTCCCCACCATGGCTTCAAGACTGAGAGGGCAGAAGGTCACTTGGCCCACTCAGGGTTTGTTCCTTCTGCCAAGCAGATCAGGTAAGGTCTCCACTGGTGTCAGCTGTGTCCAGCATGATTGATAAGGATTTCTTTACATTAAAAGCAGGAATAGGGTCACCAGATTAGAATTCAGATAAATTGAGTTTTGGAATTGGCTTCCAAGTCCTAGGTGGCCCAGGTCCAATTACTCTAGATCCAGTTTCCTACCCCTACATGTTTCCCGCCCTCCTCACCCCCAAAAAGCTAATTTCTTACTTTAAAAGGCTATTTTGAAGAGCTGGTAATTCTCTCCTCTGGTGCAATCACAAGTGAATGAACGGTTCATTGTTAAAGAAGTCATTCCACTGAACAAGGCAATCTCTCCTTCAAACTAGGTTAGGAGTGGTGGACCAAAACATAATTAAGTCAGGTATTTTTCTACATTCCTTGTTATGTGGCCCTGCGTATACAGATATTTCAAGTACGGAATTTTGGGGGTTCCGTCAATATTATTTGCTTTTAATACAAATGAATTTACAGATGAACATGCAGTAAAGTACCATAATACTACCTTATTTTTCTGAAAGGGTACAAAGACTCCTGAGCTTTTTGAAAACTGAGACATTTTACAGGGAAAAGTAGCTCGCAGTTTCCTGAATTGTTAAGAGTATTTGCTGGAGTTTGCGTTACTAGTGGAATTATACTTTCAGTATATGCCCAAATCCTACTTATCCACTTAACATTCCTGTTGATTGGTGAGTGAGAAATAAGATATAATTTACTGGCTAAGCTAGTCCTATAATAAGTGGAACAAAATAAGATATTCTAGACAAGTAATAAGCACTTGTCTTTGATTTCTAACACTCTGGTCAGGGAACTTGAATTTGGTCCTAAGTTGGATCTTTGGGGCAAAAAAAAGTGTCACTAGGGGTCCCTAAACTTTCTGCTAGGAGATGTTACTTCTAACAAAATTATGGTAAAATATACATAACATAAAATGTTACAAATTCATCACGAATTAAAAAAAAAGATGGCAGTTCATTACATCAGACTTTGGGCAAATTAGACCTAAGATATTCTGTAAGTAAAAATGTTGATAATTTCAGTACATTAACATATTCAATATAAACATTTTTACATCAATTTAAACACAAAAGCTGTGTCACTTGATTTGATTTTCACAATTAACCCCATAGGAGGTATTAACAAACATTTTACATGTGAGGAAACTAAATTTCAGAAGAGCTATGTGACGTATCTAAGGTCACATACCTAAGAAGTGGCAGCATTGGAGATGGAAACCAGGTCTTCTGAATTTAATGTGTATGTTCTTTCTTTAAACCCGGCGTTTTTTTATCCTGAGAGAAGAGACAGAGGTAGATTGAATGGCACTATGGATTGGGTGAAATGTCAGTAACTTGCAAGCTGTTACCACAAGTTATCTCATGTGAAATAAGTAACATTATCTCAGTCTCTCATCACTGGGAACTAGGACTCATGTAGTTGACTAGTCCAGTGACTGATGAGCATAGAATTTAGCCCAAACTGTTCCATCTGAAGCATCCTCAACCTTTACCTCCATTCTAGAAGCAGAAAGGTGTTTTTAGTTTTGTTTATGGTTTTCCAAAGAAAAGTGTCTTCAGAATTTAAAACTAATAAGGACAAAGCTGCACCGAGGCAGGGGGCTAAGGACTCCAGAAACTCCCCCAGGGGAGTGCTGTCCACAGGTTGGCCTGGGGAATCCTAGCAGGAATCAACTGCTTGTCAGTTTGACCTGAACTTTCCAAGCCTCGGTAAACCCTGCTGGAGCACACCTTGCCACCACCCCCGCCCCCAGCTGGAAGGGTGGCATTTATATTTTGAGGTAAGGCTGGTCATTTCCCTCCCCGCCCCGTGCTTCAAAACTGCTTTGTCTGAGAAAGTCACCCACCCCTAAATGGAGTTATATCTCTCTGTTTCTGGTGATGGCGGTGGGACCAGCCAAAAGTCATCTTTGAGCACTTCTTAAAATCCTACATATTGAGTGATCTGCGACCCAAATGGAGAGCAGGACAAAGGGCGGGACTCCCTTTTGATGAGCCGGTTGAGTGATAAGTGTGCGGTTTGTGATCTCGACATGTCCATACATTCCCTCCCACAGCCTGGGTGAGAGGCTGCTCCTGGGAAGCCCCCAAGATTGGAGGGACACGTCGCGCATGGCTGCAGTCACAGGTGCATGCTGCAGCCCCCCAGAGAGGCGGGCTGGTGCGGGAGGATGTGTGTGGAACAGGTCAGGGGAGCCTGGGGCCGAGGCACCTGCCTGGGGAGAAGGCCGCGTGAATGGAGCTTTGCGAGTTGGGCTTGCAGGCTCGCGGTCACTGTAGTCACCGCAAGCATATGGCCAGGTGACGCTTCCTTTGTCTAGCACTGGCGGGGGTGACAACCCATTTTATACCTGGCGAAAGACAACCCTTTAGGATCTTCAGATCCCTGGTCTGGTGTTTTTTCTTAAAGGGCAGGAATGTTGTATGATATTCATATGGGAAAGAGACATGCAGAATAGGCCAATTCAATGCGCCACTCAAACTGTCAGAGGAGGAAGAAAATCCATAATTTGGACAAGAACTCTTAAAATATATGAAGGAGTCCTGGAAGATTATTAATTGTTTTGTAATTCCATAAGCAGCTTTTGCTTCAGAACTAAGTGACAGTGAACCGTAATCCTAATGATGTTTTGGCATGGTCAGACTTTGGGGCTCAGGCCTTCATGAGTGTCTTTTTATAGAGCAATTAATAAATGTCGGCAGTGTGCTTGGGATACTTCTGAAGTGCTTGGGGAGGATATTGTCACTGCTGCAGCTTTGTGTATTTTGGGTCTTACAGATGATTTACCACTTAGTGAATCTAAAATCCAAGCTGTGCATTTGGCTCTGGTGTCGCCAGCTAACAAATGCTATGACACTGGAAGGGAGCTAAGAAGGCGTCACACTCTGCCTTCGTTTCTAGCTTTACCCAGGGTGATTATGTAGAAAAGAAACTCCTGGATTTATAGGTCAAAAGTATGATATATAATTTGCATTATTTAAAATAATATTTGTTATATTTCCATATGGAAAAAATGTCTTCGTCACATATTTTTAACTTGATATGCTTGAGTAAACAACTTTTTTTAGACTATAAATATTAAAAGGTACAAATTTAAGTAATAATTACTAGATTGCTTCAATTGTGACTATACAACTAAATGGTAGACTGTAATTTCCTAAGTATTAACCTTATTCTTCCTTTGGTCTTCCCCAAAACTGTAAAAGAAGAAAAACACAACATATAGAAATATGAAGGCATAAATTTCTAAGAAAATGTGAGAATGTGCTGTGCTGCTGCCTTGTAAATTTAGACTAAAACAGTGTAATTCTTTATTATCGCAAAGTTAATTGAGTAGATAGAGTCCTGCTATTTTTATCTTATCACTTTGTAGGGAATAAGAAGCTGCCCCTCGAAATGTCAGTGATAATTCAGCTTTATCTAATTAGCACCGTTTGGTCCATCATCCATATTTTGAAATATGTTCGAATATACTATTTTACTGGATTTCAAAATGTAAATGTACAATTTTAAAAACGTTAGAATTGGGAAGATATTATAAATCAGCTATTTTAACTCTCTCGGTTTACAGATAAGGAAACAGAGGTCTACAGAGGGTAAACAACTTGCTTAAAGGCAATTAGTTTTCCTTTTATTTACTAAGTTGTCCATCTACACATTCAGTCAACCAATGTTACCACGCAGGAGTTAATATGAGGCCCTCAGAATGCAAACAAGAGTAAGACACCATTGCTGTTTTAAGGAGTAAGCACCAGCAAAGAGAGGCCAGCAGCCCCACTCCCGGCTACCACAGTGCCCTGTGGCGAGCACCTTATTAACTGCATAGACTAGTGCTATGAAACAGTAGCAGTAGCTGGCAGGCCTGCCTGATGAAGTCGGGAAGGCTTCATAGAGAGGAGGTCTTTGAGTTGGGTCTTAAAGAGTGAATATTTTGTCACGTCGAGAAGAGCACAGGGCAACCTAGGTGGCTGAACATCAGGAGGAAAGCCACAAACCCATGAGCTTGTGTGACAGGATTGGGGAAGAGCCATCAGCCTAACATGCAAGTGTGTGGGGTTGGGGGTCAGGGAGAAAAGACGGGGAGGAAAGATGATGGGCAGGAAATTGCTCTTCAAAAGTCTTGTGTGGCAATTGCCATCCACTAAGCACCAGAGACAGCGCCGGGCAAGTGAGAGCCAGACGGGCACTGGGCGACCCTGTGCCTCGCTGAGGAAAAATAACTAAACTTGAGCAAAGGAGACCCTAAGAAGCCGAGAGGCAAAATGTCGTCATACGCACTCTTTGTGCAGACTTGCCGGGAGGAGCATGAGCAGCAGCACCCAGATGCTTCAGTCAACTGCCCAGAGTTTTCTAAGAAGTGCTCAGAGAGGTGGAAGACCATGTCTGCTAAAGAGAAAGGAAAGTTTGAAGATATGGCAAAGGCAGACAGGCCCATCATGAAAGAGAAATGAAAACCTATATCCCTCCTAAAAGGGAAACAAAAAAGAAGTTCGAGCATCCCAATGCACCCAAGAGGCCTCCTTTGGCCTTCTTCTTGTTCTGTTCTGAGTATCGCCCTAAAATCAAAGGAGAACATCCGGCCTGTCCACTGGCGATGTTGCAGAGAAACTGGGAGAGGTGTGGCAGGACACTGCAGCAGGCGACAAGCAGCCTTATGAAAAGAAGGCTGCAGAGCTGAAGGAAAAACACAAAAAGGATATCGCTGCATACATACTGAGCTAAAGGAAAGCCTGATGCAGCAAAAAAGGGAGTTGTGAAGGCTGAGAAAAGCAAGAAAAAGAAGGAAGAGGAGGAAGACGAAGAAGATAAACATGATGATTAATAAGTTGGTTCTAGTGGGTTTTTTGTTGTCTATAAGGCATTTTAGCCCTCTGTACAAAACTCACACCTTTTAAGGAAAAAAGTTGAAATGTAAGGCTGTGTAAGATCTGTTTTTAAACTGTACGGTGTCTTTTTGTGTGTAGTTAACACACTACTGAATGTGTCTTTAGCTAGCCCCGTCCTGGTGGTATTTTCAATAGCCACTAACCTTGCCTGGTACAGTATGGGCGTTGTAAATTGGCATGGAAATTTAAAGCAGGTTCTTGTTGGTGCACAGCACAAATTAGTTATATATGGGGATGGAGTCTTTTCATCTTCAGTTTTCTCTGATGCAGCTTATATGAAGTAATTGTTCCATTAACTGAACACCACTCTGTAATTGCAAAAAGTAAGAGAAAAACTTGCAGCTGTTTTGTTGACATTCTGAATGCTTCTAAGTAAATACAATTTTTTAATTATTATTATTATTTTTATTTTTAAATTTTTATTTATTTTTTATTTCAGCTTATTATGGGGGTACAAATATTACGGTTACGTATATTGCCCATGCCCCCCCCTCGAGGCAGAGCCTCAAGCATGACCATCCCCCAAACGTTGCACATCTCACTCATTATGTTTGTATGTACCCATCCCCTCCTTCCCCCTCCCACCCAATTTTTTTTTTTTATTAAAAAAAAGTCTTGTGTGGCTAAATTGGTAAAAGCCTTGAATGACATGCTAAGAAGTATGAACTTAATTCTGAGAAAGTAGTGCTCCAGGAAAGCTTATAAGTAGGGCTAGGATATGATCAGACCTTGGTTTATGCTGGAGTTGAATTAGAAATTTACATTTTAGACAGGAGATAATGAGAGCCTAAATGTGGAACAGTGGCAATAATGAGGGACAAAGAAGACATATGGATAGCCAATAAGCACATGAAAAGATGCTCAGCACCATTAGTCATCAGGGAAATTCAAATTAAAACCACCATGAGATACCACTACATATCCATTGAAATGGTCAAAATTAAAAAGACTGACCATGCCAAATATTGGCAAGGACATGGAGCACAGGAAACACATATGCTGTTAGTGGGAATGTAAAATGCTATAACAGTTTTGAGAAACAGGTTGGAAATTTTCTGTAAAGTTAAATATACACTTAGCATGTGATCCAGCCATTCCAATCCTAATTATTTATGCAAGAGAAATGAAAACATATGTCCAGAGACTTGTACATGAATGTTCATACCAGCTGTATACATAATAGTCCCCATACTGGAAACAACCCAAATATCCAACAGATATATTGATCAACAAATTTAACCAAATTGTGGTATATCCACACAAGGGAATACTACTTAGCAGTAACTGATACGGAGGAATCACAAATACATTATGCTAAGTGAAAGAAGCTCACATGAGAGTACCTACTATATGGTCACATTTCTATGAAACTCTTTCTGAAAATTTAAGCAACGGGCCAGGTGAGGTGGCTCATGCCTGTAATCCTAGCACTCTGGGAGGCTGAGGCAGGAGGATAGTTTGAGCTCAGGAGTTTGAGACCAGCTTGAGCAAGAGTGAGACCCCATCTTTACTAATAGAAAAAATAGAAAGAAATTAGCTGGACAACTAAAAATATATATAAAAAATTAGCCAGGCATGGTGGCGCATGCCTGTAGTCCCAGCTACTCAGGAGGCTGAGGCAGGAGGATTGCTTGAACTCAGGAGTTTGAGGTTGCCGTGAGCTAGGCTGATGCTACAGCACTCTAGCCCAGGCAACAGAGTGAGACTCTGTTTCAAAAAACAAAACAAAAGAAAATTTAAGTAATAATAACAGAAAGCAGACCAGTGGTTGCCTGGGGCTGAGGGTAAGGGAAAAATTGGCTAGGGTTATAAGGGATTTTTTTGAGTGATGAGTTTATTCTATAACTTGATTGTGATGGTGGTCACATGAGCATATAAATTTGACAAAACTCATAACGTAAACTTAGTGTACATTTTATTACATGTAATTTATACCACCATAAATTTCATTAAAAAGAATTGAACTTAGGCTAGGAACGGTGGCTCACATCTGTGATCCTAGCACTCTAGGGGGCCGATGCAGGAGGATTGCTTGAGACCAGGAGTTTGAGACCAGTCTGAACAAGAGCGAGACCCCATTTCTACAAAAAATAGAAAAATTAGCCAGGTGTGGTGGCGCATGCCTGTAGTCCCAGGTACTCAGGAGGCTGAGACAGGAGAATCACTTGAGCCCAGGAGTTTGAGGTTGCAGTGAGCTATGATGACACCACTGCACTCTAGCCTGGGCAACAGCGTGAGTCTGACTCAAAAAAAAAAAAAAAAAATTGAACTTAGATGATTAATGAAATAAACCAAAAAACATGGTAGTTAATCTGGTTTTACAGGCTTTTCCCTTTGTTCTATTTAACTATGAACTGATGTTTTAATGTAGTCCGAACAGAGACAAACAGAAACAAATGTAGAAGGATTCTCACTACCTTCAGCCAATCAAAGGGAGAGACTTACACAGCAAAATCCAGTAGCCAATATAATACAGAGCCCCAGTTCCACATGTTTGCAAAAAGCAACTCAACTACATGTTAATGTGGTATTAATAAGCTCCACTAGAATTGGAAATTATTTATTTCCAATTGGAAATTATTTATTATTTATTCTTACACCACTTTACATTCATTTGAAAAGGTTCTTTTTGTTATTGTTGTTGTTTTAGAGATGGGGGCCTCATGTTGCCCAGACTGGTCTTGAACTCTTGGCCTTAGGCCATTAACCCACCTCAGCTTCCAAGTAGCTGGGATTAGAGGTGTGAGCCACCATGCCCAGCTTGAAAACTTTTATTAAAAAAGTATTTTTCTACATATAAATGCATCTCTGTTTTATTTATGTATGTAGGCTTAATTCAATGATTGGGTTATCTTTAATACTGCTGATTTAAAAAAATCTTTCCTCCTTTGTATTTCCATTCTTGTTTTTGCAATTTTTATTACATATCCGGGAAAAAAGAAAGTAAAATGTGTAGGGTGATCAAGTGTAAAAAGAAAATGACATAGCTCAGAACTTGTTATTATGCCATTATTTAGACTTTTCTCTATTTTTTTTCCATCTTATTCCTTAAATGAGTGATTTACTGGGAATCAGCAGAACTTGGTAAGGAAGACAGAAGAATTTAGAACTGTTTTATTTTCGACTTCAGGGAATAATCCCTCCCTTCTTTTAAAGAGCCTCTCTTCCCTCCCTTCAGGGGTATGATTTTGGGAGCTGCTCAAGCTGGGCATGGGACCCTGGATGGAGCACTTAAAGTACTTCATGCCCTTGGACGGCGTTTGGGTCAGGTATGGGCACATGACCCAAGTAAGTCAATGAGCCTTTCTCCAGTTTTCCCCACCTATGGTTTACTGGGAAAGGGCCTGACCTTCTCTGGTGGCCAAGGAGGAGGTGAGCCAGGAACTGCTGGCAGCTGTGGTCACAGCCTTGTGAAGAAGCAATCTGAGAGAAAGAAGCTAATACTCAGAGAGAGGGAAAAATAAAAAACAGAGAAAGAGTCATGACTTGTTTGAGATGCTGATCATTCCTGCCTTTCATTACATGAGAAAGAATTCTCCTAGTCCAAGCTGCCTTTCTGTCCATTGAAACCTTTTTTTTTTTTTTAAAGGAGTGATTAATATAGGTCTCTTGTCCTCTAGCATAGATCATGACACAGTCAACCTTTCCAGAGCAGCAGACAGTGGGTTAGGGCCCCAGTGGAAAAAACTGAGGGGTTCTTCAGCCAAGCCAGATTTATATTGATATGCAATATAGTTGGTTCCCAGGACCCCTTCCGGCCTGTTGCACCCCAGGTATTTGTAAAGAGTTTCCCTCCCCCTCCCATTAGCCTTGATTCTTTCCTCTTCCTGACCCAGATGTCAGCTTCTATTGAGATCTAAGTGTCTTGATCTCTCAGTTCCCTTATTACAGCCTTCTTGGATCTCATATAATCTAACTTCACTGCAGTTACTCCACTGGACTGCTGCCTAATAAGTCTGGAGGCCAAGATCTAAAATATTGTTCTGAGACCTCCAGGAATATCTGCTTCCTTCCCTCTTCCCTCATTTGAGAGAAATGGCCTCATTGAATTCTTCTGAGGGGTGACCTCAGTGTCTTTTCCAAATTGGGAAGAAGCATGGGTTTTGTCCCAACTCATGCCTTCCACCTTAGCCATGACACACAGACAATGGTCTCTCACTGAGAACTTTGCCAAGTGTACCCAGGTAGGAGCTGATTCCTAGGTGTTTATTCCTAAGTAACTTACTAGGTGGATTAGAGGGTATCTTCCTGATATTTACCTCTGCCAACAAACCAATAGCCTGAGAAGGGTGCTGTTCCTGCTATAAACTCGAACTTGAGCATAGGCAAAGACTCTTCTTTTAATACTTTGTGTACCAGCTGAGAGCAGTTTGGAATATTTGAATAAAACTTTGCTGAAGATTTCTAGATAACAAAAGGAAAATAAGCAGAGAGGGAAACAAGAATCCAGATCATCTGGTATACAAGTTATAGCTCTTGCTTATGGCTTCAAGAGCTCCTGTCTTATCTGCAGGTAATCTGGTGCCCTAAGAGGTTCTACCTTTTATCATTCTGCTCATCCTTGCCCATCTTGGATTTCCTGCCCACTTCTACAGGAAGAACTCCGAAAAATATCAACCAACTAACCAGTTGTGAGTAGTTGTGGTACATGAAGGCTCATGAACTCTGAGAATCCTTCAGCGGATTCCCTGACGTGAGAGCCTGGGCAAAAGTGAACATCTTGTAATTGGAGCAAGAGCTTCAAGCACAAATTTCTCCCTCAGTGCAGTAGCCATTGCTCTACTGAAAGACTTATGGGAAGTTCTTAATGAAGAAAATTGGTGTGTCGGTTAACTTTGCTGTATAACAAATCACTCCATGGCTTTAGTTGCCTTAAAACAATAACCATCATTTCTCATGATTCTGTGGGTTAACTGGGCAGTCATTTTGGTCTAGATCAGCTCAACTGGGGTTGGATGGTCTAGAATGCCTCATACATAATCTGCGGGATTTGGCAGGCTGTTGGTCCAGGACCTCATCTTTAACACTTGGTGCTACTCCATGAGGTCTCTCATTCTTTAGTAATCCAGCCCAGACTTCTTCACATGGCTATCTCAGCTCTCCAAAGAAGAGCAGCAAGAAAGGGCAGGTCCTGATGCATAAGCCCTTTATAAGTGTCCGCTTGTGTCTTGCTTGCTATTGTATCACATGGCCAAGCTCAGAATCAGCGTGGAAGGGATCAAAGAAAAACAAAATAATGTACTGGCCAACCACATCCCAAACTACTCAAAGAACCTTAAGGGAAAGGGTGAGGGGTAAGGAGAAGGAAGAACACAGAGGCAGATCCAGGGGCTCTGTGGGGCTGCAGCCTCTATAAGTCCCCTCTTTCATCCTGTCGAGGAGAGCAGGCTGCTAGCACAAGCTCAACTCCGAACGGGCTGAGGGCATCTGTGGAATCGCCTGGTGGCTATGTTTGGGCCTGTAGAAACATTACCCTCAGAGGTTTCTGCTTTCTGTTCTTTGTAAACTGATTCCTACCACGGAAGAAAAATCATTCCCTTAGCCACTCCCCCTACGACACTCAAGAATGTTGTGCTTGTCCAGCCAGGGAGAGTGGGTTTAACTGGATTTGGTTGCCCCGTGCATTATTTTACGCCCTCCCCCTTCCAGTAATAGAGCGTCCTCTTAACCACAGGCGCAGCCACAACTTGGTCCTGGCCAGTTAGAAAAAAATCTCTTCACACTGGCCACAGTGATTGGTTCAGGATGACCATGTGACTCAAGCTGGGCCAATCAGAGTCTTCGTCAGTTGGAACAACTGTCTAGTTTTGGGATCACAGTGCTGGTAGAAAGTGATATTAGGAATACATATAGTAGGAGAGAATAGGTCAAAACGCAAAGAAAGGAAAAGATAAGCAGAGCTAAGAGAGGCAGAATGGTGACATTGCTTGAGTCCCTGGATCTAGCTAGCTTGAAGAGCATACTCAAAATATACAGTAACATTAAGCTACTTGGAATTGGGTTTCTGTCACTTGCAACCAGAATCCTAGTAAAACGACCTAGATAGAAGGTCAAAGCAGAAAACTCCTTTTGTTTGATGGGGGTGATGGTAATGGTGGGAGTAGTTAAGTTAGTATCAGGGACCCTTGTTGCCATAGTCTGCTGATTCTTCTCTAACTAGGAGCCCCATCGTTAGGAGCTGGTTAACATAAACCATATTCTTGTATTCCATAGGTCCATGTCAAATGAGTACCACCCAAGAGATCAAATTGCCCATGTCACTTTTATGCATTTATAACCTCTTAGAGTGCTTTAATTCTTCCTTCCCTACTCTTTATCTCCCCATCTAGTCTTAGAACAGAATTACTCTGGAAATAACTTCCTGGCCGGGCGGGGTGGCGCACGCCTGTAATCCTAGCACTCTGGGAGGCCGAGACAGGAGGATCGCTCAAGGTTAGGAGTGCGAGACCAGCCGGAGCAAGAGCGAGACCCGTCTCTACTAAAAATAGAAAGAAATTAATTGGCCAACTAAAAATATATAGAAAAAATTAGCTGGGCATGGTGGTGCGTGCCTGTAGTCCCAGCTACTCGGGAGGCTGAGGCAGTAGGATCCCTTGAGCCCAGGAGTTTGAGGTTGCTGTGAGCTAGGCTGATGCCAGGGCACTCTAGCTGGGGCAACAGAGTGAGACTCTGTCTCAAAAAAAAAAAAAAAAAAAAAAAAAAAAAGAACTTCTTGAGTCAAACCTGACATAAACTATGAATTTAGCTAGTTACATCAACTCTCAAAATTAAACAGACTGCCCAGTGCTTGGGATGCCAGAAGAACATGAAGAATCACAGGCTAGCTTTCTTAGGAATTGCTTCTTAACTTAATTTGGGCATCATTCAGTAGGAAAAGAATGCCAAACCAGAACTGATATTGAACAGAGGCCTGAAGATATAAATAACTCAAATAAAGCAAATCAAGAATCACCATCTCATTAGTAGTAGGAGAGAAAATAAAGTGAAAAATATGAAGGAAAAGACCAGACTGTGAACTTTTGAAGGGAAATATTATTTCCAAGTGAGAGACACTGAATAAAATCAAGTACAATGAGATGCTCTGTGAACATTACAAAAAACACACAAAATAGGAGTTATTTAAAGAAAAACTAATTATGAGATGTTTGACAGATATAAAATGCCACCTGAGTTAGACCATGCTTGTTTCAAAGAGTTTCAAAGCAACAGTTTCAAAGAGAAAGATAACTGGGATGTTTAATGAGCTTTGAAACTTACCTGAAAGGTGGGATAAAAACTACAAAAGGGATGGTGTTAAGCAGTGTGAATTAACTTTAGACAGCTTATTCAGGTGGTAATATCTTTCTTCTTTCCTGTAATTATCCATAAAATAATCTTTTCTTTATTAACTTTTCTTCTGATCTCCTTTGAGGAAATACTCCAAGGTCAGTTGTCACCTGATCATAATGTACATGAAAATTGACTGGTATTCTCAAGTTTGATTAGAGTAAATGGGACAAGTAAATCAATTCAATGCAAGAAATAGGGCAACCAGTCTTTTTTTCTTCCTAAGATACAAGCTAGATTTTACAAAATAAGAGATAAGAGTTCAGAATTAGCTTATGACCATACTTATTTTCAATCCAGTTTCTAAAGCACCATGATTTGATTGTTATCTAGAAATGGAGCCCACCTGCCATATTCTTTAAATGGCAGCCATGGCTGAATTTTGTGAAAATAATGCACTGCATTTTCTAGAATATGGCCTCCACTGACTAATGTTACTCCCATGCCACTCAGGCTATGGGAGTCTTCTGCCAAATCTAAACACTGTAAAGCTAAGAAAAGAAGGAGGCTCTGGAAGAAGAAATGAAATAAACTAAATAAATCCTAATTTGGAAGGGAGAAAAATGACAAATGGAAGAAAAATGCAAATGGCAGAGAGGCAAATAGAATGTCTATGTCCCCTGATAATATTTTAGAGCCGAGATTATATATGGGCAGCTAAAGCTAAAAGATGACTAATAAAAATATCTTGAATCCTACTGAAATATCATGTTCTACATTATTATTTTTTTCCATTCTTGGGGAGACAAACAAAAACTACACTGTGAACTAATTGCCACAAATGAAAATACAATACTGTTATGTACAAGTAGAAAGTATATAATCAAGTTCCCTCTAAACTACCTTCTCTTCCTCATCCACCCCCAAATAAATTCTAATTTTTTAAGGGAGAGCCTTTTTTGGGTGATGGTGGAGACTGTGCCTTCAGTCCTGAACACTGATTTCTTGACTGCTGAGTAGCATTAGTCATGCATCCTCCTCATGCCCATAAATGGAGGACAAGCCCACACCGATGCTATCAGACGAATTTAAACAAGGCATGTTCTGAGAGAACCCTCAGAGCCAGACTGACAACACTCCTGCAGCAAACTCATCTTCAACAGAAGCATGTTTTATTTCATCTTCTTTCTGAGTACACATTGCTAACAGACGTGTAGACCAATTTGCGATAGCTGTGTACACCCGGGGTTTGGAGCAGGCCTCCTACTGTGATATCAGGCTGGGGTGAAAAGTTTCTCTGAGAGAAAGTTGATGTCTATTTACTTGGTGCTAAGAAGAGAGTATATTTCTTTTGATGAATAGTTTTCTCTTTATCTTAAATCAGAGCATTCATTCATTCATTCATTTGTTCACCTTCCAAATATCCAGGTGCCTACATGATGGATTAGGCATTGGGTTTTGGGCTTTGAGCTGGGAAAGCCAATAGCTCAAATGATTGTCACCATTCAGCCAAACCACCACAACCTCAGCTAATTTTTTAAAAAATATTTATTTATTAAATTTTTTTCCTTTTCATTTCTTTTTTCTTTTTTTAAGGGAAGCATCTGAATGTAATCAGCTAATTTTTAAGTAGAGTTTATGAGAAGAGAATCAGCTTTTAACTGTTACCGCCTTAATCCACTCTTACTTATGACATAGGAAGGTAGTATGATATGGTGGAAGGAGCAATGCACCAAGAATTGGGAATCCTGAGTGTAAATTCTGCTTCTACCACAAAGGGACTGTGTGACTGTGGGAAAGTTGCTTAACCTCTCTGGACCTCACATCCTTTTTTGAAAAATGAGTGGGCTGGACTTAAGATTCCTTCCATCTCTAAAATTCTTTTATTCTATATGGTAACACATTCCATGAAGTTTCCTTTGTGATTAGAATTAGTCTGTGATTTCCTACCTCAAGTTTCCCTTTTGCTCTCTTTGAATGTTAAACCAAATATGAACAAGAAGCAATAACATTTTGTCACAGCCAACAAATTGCCCTTCCACAGAATGACCTTTGGAGGTCAGGCCACCCATTGCAATATGTAAATCCAAAAGGCAATGGTATGACCAACTTGTGAGCAGGCCGGCTGCCATCCAAAAGGATGGAAATTGTTGTCGGCAGCCAAAATTCTTGGCTGGTACATTTTTAATAAACATAGAAAATAAGAACAGCATTTTCCATTTGGATTGCTTAATTTGGTGCCCATACCATTGGAACATTTGCCATTAGATTAAAGATGATGTGATATATCACTTATTTAGTGCATGATAGATTAACTTTCACATATGAGAAATAGGTTATGGAGTCATCTGTACGGAATTTTTATCCCTGTTTCTTGTGTCTGGCAGGAGATAGCTTGAGTCATTACAGCACTATCTCCACCCCTTTTGGCCCTTCGTAAGAAGTTTCCCTGAAACATAAACTGTTGGATTTACTGTATCGGTATGAATGGACTAAGGAAATTGGTGTAATACTTTTCCAAGATGGTTCAATATGTCTTAATACTTTCTCCAAGAAAAAAGCCTCCACAGCAAATGTTCTTTGGTTAATTTGGCAAATAATACTTGAGGTGCATGTGTTTTAAACTACAGTGAGTAACTTATGTAAGACAATGAACGTCATCATAGCCACGATATTTTTTACATTTATTACCTATTATTTTGATAGATGTAGGGTTACAAGTGGTTTTTGGTTACGGAGATGAACTGTATAGAGGTGATGTATGGGCTTTAATGTACCCATCACCGAACAGTGCACATTGCACTGGGTAGGTAGTTTTTCTTCCCTTACCCCTCTCCTGCCTTCCTCCTTCTGAGTCTCCAATGTCCACTGTACCACTCTGTATGCCCCTGAGTACCTGTAGCTTAGCTCCCACTTATAAGTGAGAACATGCAGCATTTGGTTTTCCATTCCTGCATTATTTCACTATGGCCTCCAGTTCCATCCAAGTTGCTGCAAAAGACATTATTGGTAGCCACGATTTTTAATTATGCCTATTGCACTAACTGATCCAGTTACTTGAACTCTGTATTTCCTTGTCTCTACTTGTAATATGGCCACAAGGACATTTGACTGGCTAGGATGTTTTCTTTACAGTGCTTGGAGATCTTTGAATAAAACACTGTGATGGTAAGCTGTAATTAGATATGTGGGTGGAAATTAGTGTTCTTCAAGTACACCATGCTTAGGGCAGCGGAATCATGCTTTTCACTACCTGAGGCCACCCTGGTCCTGTGCCATAGCTCCAGGTCACTACTTCTACAAGGCTGTTGGTCTGAGGCTGCAGGTTCCAAAAAGAAAATAACTCGGTATTGAGCTCTGAAACCAGGAAACTTTTTATAGTTAAAAGTGGGCTACAGGCCTGGAGCGGTGGCTCACGCCTGTAATCCTAGCTCCCTGGGAGGCCAAGGCGGGTGGATCGCTCAAGGTCAGGAGTTCGAAACCAGCCTGAGCAAGAGCGAGACCCGTCTCTACTAAAAATAGAAAGAAATTAATTGGCCAACTAAAAATATATAGAAACAAAAATTAGCGGGGCATGGTGGCGCATGCCTGTAGTCCCAGCTACTTGGGAGGCTGAGGCAGGAGGATCCCTTGAGCCCAGGAGTTTGAGGTTGCTGTGAGCTAGGCTGACACCGCGGCACTCTAGCCCCGGCAACATAAGTGAGACTCTGTCTCAAAAAAAAAAAAAAAAAAAAGTAGGCTACACAGATCCACTACAGACAAATCAGGCATTGACCAAGAATGACTATAACTTGTTCCCTTTTCATGTGGAAGTGTACATTATCCAAACCTTCACAAATTCATCATTTGAATTTTACCTGCATCTTAAAACAAAACACCAAAACTTTTGGATGGATTCTTGGAGTCATGGTAGGTCCTCCATTTTGGATTAGATCCTCCAGTAATGGGGACCCTGTAGCAACAAACCTTTTCCATTCCAGTTATCTTTTATATAGAAAATACATCGCCCTGTGGGCCTAATAGAGGGCTGGGATTTGTCCAGTTTAAAATTTTATTTGCATATTGGACTTGTTTTTGGATACCGAAAAACTCCCATAACTATACATTTGGCTTCCTAAATACTCCCCTCCACTTGACTTTAACTGAGTTTGCCTCGCCTGTATTTTATATCTACTTTTTTAAAGTAGGTGATTACAAGACCATGCGAATGACGGAAAATCTAAAACGTATCATTCGTTCATATCCCTCCCCGCCCCCCGCCCGGGATTCCCTTCCTGCCAGTGACGCTAGAAAGTGGTCGCACGGGCCGCGTCTCTCTTCTCCCACTCTGCGGCAACGCGGTTCCGCGCGCGTCGCCCAGCGACTGCGCCTCGCCGCGGGTTGGCAGCGCTCGTTTGGGGATGAAGTCATCCTGTACCTAGTGAGCATATCAGCTCGTCAAATCGCGACGGCACGCTGGGGTTCCTCGGGAAGGAAAGGAGCGAAGAGAACAATGATGACCACATTTTACATGTACTCGCCCCCCACCCTGGAGGAGTCGCTGGGAGCAGCTGCGCCGCGGGGCGGGCAGTGGGCGGGCCGCGGCGCCCACCGGCTCCCTCG
>VBSM01002153.1:49741798-49782536 GCA_008086735.1 Cheirogaleus medius
AAAAAAAAAAAAAAAAGGAAAGAACAAAAAAACCCCCTACTAATTCAGTAATATTTTTAAGAAAACTGAAGTACATAAGCTTATGCAGATCTTGGATATAATTGTGAAGTAGGCAGTTTATTATTATTTTTTAAGAGGTAAAAGCAAGATAGACAGTTCATTTTTTTGTGACTTCCAAATCTGCTCATCCCTTATTTTCTTAAATGCTCTCACAATTATCAATCAGGGATTTCTAGAGAAACAGAATGAGTATTTATTTATATAAAGGAATTGTCTCACATGATTATGAGGACTGGTAAGTGTGAAATTTGTAAGGCAGACTGGCAGGTTAGAAACTCAGACAGGATCTCTGTTAAAGTTTTGAGACAGAATTTCTTCCTTGCCTTTTCTGACTTCTGGTGTTGGCTGGCAATCTTTGGCATTCCTTGGTTTGTAGATACCTCACTTCAGTCTTTTGCTTCTCTGGTCACGTGGCTGTCTTGTCCATGCTTCTCTGTTTTTACATGGCCTTTGTGAATGCCTCTTTTATAAGTATGCCAGTTATATTGGATTAAGGGCCCACCCTACTCCAATATGACCCCATCTTAACTATTTACATCTGCAAAGACCCTGTTTCTAAGTAAGTTTACATTCTGAGATACTGAGGGTTAGGACTTTAACATCAGCTCTTGTCTGAGTTTCCCATTTGAATATGGACCATAATTTTGATCTCATTCATCTCACTCTAGTCTGATGAGCTGTCTCAGATGACAGATACAGAGGGAGACAGGCCTAAATATACACAAAGAATCCACAATAAAGCTAATAGACGAAGTTTGCAAAATTGCAGGGTATAAGATCAATTGCGCTTCTATATACCTGCAATGAACAATAGAAAAATTAAGAAAGCAGTTCCATTTACAGTAGGATCTAAAGGAATAAATTTAACCAAGGAGGTGAAAGACTTGTACACTGAAAACTATAAAATATTGCTGAAAGAAATTAAAGACTTAAATTAATGAGAAGACCTTCTGTGCTCCTGAATTGAAAGACTTAATATTGTTAAGATGGCAGTACTACTCAAACTGATGTACAGATGAAATTTGGTCCTTATCAAAATCCAAATGGTGTTTTTTTTTTCCAAAAATAATTCTTATGGAATTTCAAGGGACTTCAAATAGCCAAAAGAGCAAAGTTGGAGAAAACATACTTCCTAGTTTCAAAACTTAATACAAAGTTAGAGTAAACAAAACTGAACTACTGGCATAAGGGAAGACTAATGAATAAAATAGAGAGCCTGGAAGTAAACTCTGACATATGTTTTCATTTGATTTTTTTTCTTGTTTGTTCAGTTGATTTTTGGCAAAGTTGATAAGACCACTTAATAGGGTGAATGATAATCTTTCAACAAATGATTCTGGGGAAATGGTATTCTCAGGTCTGTTTGAAAGAGAGTTTAGTGTTTTTTTCTCTCAACATCAATGCCTATACTTAAATCAGGATTTCTCATCCTCAGCACTGTGGATGTTTGGGGCCAGATAATTCAGTGTTGCAAGATTGTTCTGTGACTTGTGGGATATTTAACAGAATTCCTAGTCTCTACCCACTAGATTCCAGTCGCACACCCCTCAACCTTTCTCCCCAGTAGTGACAACGAAAATTTCTTCACACATTTCCAAATGTTTATGAGGGCCTAAATCATCCCAGTTGAGAACCTCTTTAAATTTTGTAATGTCAGGAACTACTGTATAACTTATAAATTTTAAAAACATGTTCAACATATTTTAAACATTTAAATGCTTTATGTTTCAATGAAAAGAGGTGACACTTGTGCTGTTTCTTACTTTTATTGCAAAAAGCACATATCTATTTGGTTACTTAGACTTTAATGGGCTAGTTTGGTACCCCAACAACAGTTTATAAAAAGTGTTTCAGGAAAGAAAATCAATTTGTATCCTAAAAATCAGTTGCTATAAGCTCATTTGTAAATTAGGAACTACCTAAAGAAATAAAAAAAAAAAACACCAGCAGCTTTTGAATTTTAACATGAGTGAAATGGGAAAAAAATTTCAAGGAAATCTTTCTACTTATTGTTAGCTCATTGTTAAGTATTTAAAATAAACTTAAGTCATTGTTTTAAAAGACTAACTCTTGGGTCTCAAAGACCTGATACAAAATTTCCTCATTGATCCAGAGGCCCAATACCTGAAGATCCAACACATGCCTGCACAGTCTTTGGTCATGGACCAGAGCATCTCTGAGGCTAACCTTTGGGTGGCAATTACACTGGGTGCAAACCAAGTGGGCTGGCCAATTACGTGTAACTTTGTTAAGTAATAGCTACTGTTTGTTTAGCATTTAAAGACAGGCTGGGCAATTTAACGTGGATCATTTCATTTAATGGGTTAGAATAAGCCATGAAATCAGTGTCATCACTGCTGTTTTACAGTGTAGGAAACCAGGGTTTAGGATGCTTAAGTCGCACCCTTGATAAATAACAGCTGAGATTCAAATAAAAATCCTGCATAACTCCAAAGGCCTTGCTTTTATACTTTATATGGCCTCTTACTATTTTACTTTTCAATGCTGTTTACTTCTCAGATTTCATTTTCCATCCTTAAGATCACATCTAATGCTGTCTCAACTCATATGTTGAAGTTTGTGTAGGAAGTGGTAGGATATGTGGTAGATTGAGCTGGATTGTACAAGGCTTGAGTGACAGGTTAAGGAAAAAGCTAATGTGCCACAAACTTCCTGTATATTATTCCAATCCTTAAGCCCCCGTGTAGGGTAGGTATTATCTTTATTAATGCCCTAGCACAAGAGTACATGGCCAATTAAGTGGTGAAACTTGGACCTGAGCCCAGCTATATTTCACATCCAAACTTCTATGTACTTTACCCTGAGTCTTATCTTCAAAATGATTTGAAATTTTCCAGTAGATTAATGAATTTCAATAGGTGGATGGTAGGGCCAGCTCTGCCATTATTTTAAGAATACTTGAACCCCTGTGTATACCAAGCTTTGTCTGTAGTCTAAAGATTCCAGCATTCACATGTACTCTATTTCAAGTATCTGTAGATGCTTTTATGATAATGTATAGATTCATTTAAAAGCTGGTGGATTTTAAGTGCTTTTAAATCACATTTTCTCAGTCAACATATACAGTATTAAAATTAGAACAACTATTCATGAATTTAAAGGATCTTCTCATCTTTGGAAATGTTGGGAACCACTGTTTTAGATTTATTTTCTCTGTATTTATTTAACCTGTCTCTTAGTTGGGGCTTCGCAGCCATTTAACATTCTCAAAGGGGGACCCTCCAATTTCTAAACAATGAAAGTATTTAAAGCTATGGCAAGAATAACTGCAATCTTTTGTTTTGTTCTTTAGATGAGGTAGAATTTTATAAAAATAAAAGTTTAATGAAATGTTACTAGTTACCTATACAAGCAGTTCATAAAATAGTTCAAACAAATTTTAAGTAGGAGAAAAACTTATTAGGAAATTATAGTCTGTTCTTATGAATTGTGATTTTTAGAAAATAAACTGAAAGGATAATATTGCTTCTTTTAAATTACGAAACAAAAAATGTGGGTATGCTATTACCTAGGATTTTTAAAAAACTAACTCTTGCAGTTGATGCTTCCAAAGAAATGTGGTCTAAAAATGGGCATTAGCAGTTTTTGCTAGTGCATAGAGAAACATTGACAGTGAAGGCATACCAATACTTTAAGATTGTAAATAGGTTAGAATTTTGGCTTATAATTTTATAGTTTTAGAATTTTTATCATGAGACTTCTAATGTTTTATCATAGACTTCTAATAGTTTATGCAAATTTGCTTTTGCATACTTTTTCAGCCTTCATGGGGTTAATTGTGGCTTGGAAAATCAAGAAAAGGAGTTCTGTGCTGTTTTCAGACTGCAGAATTTTGTTGCTACGCAACAAAAATTGTCAGTTAGTATAGGGTGTAGTAAATTGGTATTCTCTGTCTCTTTTCACCACATGCTCATTTTGTAATCCGAGAGAAGTGGTTTGGGGCTATTTTGCAAGGTTTTATTTTAAAACAAGCATTTAAAGATTTTTGTTGCTATTTGTAATTGGTTATATTTAAGGTCTGTGAAGTCTTTCTGTACTTATGTAGAAGATACACTAAAACTCTTGTGTGTAAAGAAAGGGTTTATAGATCTGTTTCAAGTTGTTTCAGGTTAGAGCAGAGTATTTTTTGTTGCTGTAAGAGGGCTAATGTTACCAACTTCTAAAAAGTAAATTTTTGCTTGAGAATTCAAGTTATAGAATTTGAACACCAGAACTTTATCATAGCACAGCAGTATTCTGAAATTTATTTTTGCAAAGTATGAACCCAGAAGTTGATAATCAGCATCCTAAAAACCCTTTAGTTGAGAAAGATTATTTTTATAGGAATTCTAAACTTGTATAGTCTCATGTAGAATGTGATAGTTTATTATCTGCCAGGATAAATTAGAATGCTTTAATAGCAATGGGTGATGGATAATAGCCTTTTAAAAATTGTGGTAAAATATATGTAAAGTTTACTATTTTGACCATTTTTAAGTGTACAGTTCAGTGGCATTAAATATGTTTACATTGTTGTACAACCATCACTTCTATTCATCTCCAGAACTGGATGATAGCCTTTTGCATCTCAGTTAGTAATTTAGTTCAAGCCATCTTCTAAATCTTTTAATTCATTTAATTTTCATAACAACTCTATATGATAAACACTTTTGTTCCAAATGAGAAGACTGAGGCACAGAAAGGAACACAAAAACTAATAATTAGTGGAGCCAGGATTCAAACACCAGCAGTCTGACTCTTATGTGCTTTCAACCATTATGCTTTATTGTCCTCTTTGATATTACTTTCTTTTCTGTTTAGTGGTAAGAGCAGTGACTTTTCTTTTTTTAAATTACTTTCTGTAGCTTTTTCTAGTAAAGTTAACATACTTGAACAACGTTTTGGACTGTTAGTGAATTTAATTTGGCTGGAAATCCCTACAGTCTTTCATACATATTTTTTCCTAAATATTATAAAGGATGCAGTTTATATTATATTATAGTTGTTTGTATATAAAATTATACACATTATGGTTAATTATATAAAAAATTAATTTCCTTTTTCATTTTGTTTCTGGACCATTTTCTATGCCATTCTTCCAGTAGACTATATAGAGAATGCAAATTATTTTTAGGTATTTTAATACAGATATGAATAGGAAGATACATTGTTAGAGAACTCTAATATGATGCCATCCAAAGTCTAAAGCCAGTTGGCATTGGATCATCTTCTTAGTATTTTCTAAATTCATTATCTTCTTTCTCATGGATAATCTGGAGTTAGTTGTAGTATTGGCAGTCTAGAACAAAGAGCAATAATAGGCAGGAGTATAAAGGGAGAAAAGCATTGCAAGCAGTCATTTGAACTTTCAGTTGATACATAAGGATGGGTTTTTGCAGACTGCTTTCTTTCTGCTGTGCAGTATATCTCTATTACCATTCTTTAAGGAATTTACCTTTCCCTCTTTGATTTTTTCCCCCACCTCTTGAATATTCTAGTACTGTGGTCTCCAATCTGTAGCCTGTAAGTAGCCTGTTAGGAACTGGACTGCACAGCAGGAGGTGAGCAATGAGCAAGCAAAGCTTCATCGGTATTTACAGCCGCTCCCCATGGCTCACATCACTGCCTGACCTCTGCCTCCTGTCAGATCAGCAGCATCATTAGATTCTCATAGGGTTGGCAACCCTACTATAAACTGTGTGTGCGAAGGATCTAGGTTGTGCGCTCCTTATGAGAATCTAATACCTGATGATCTGAGGTGGAGCTGAGGCGGTGATGCTAGTGTTGGGCAGTGGCTGCAAATACAGATTATCGTTAGCAGAGAGGTTTGACTGCACAATAAATGTAATACACTCGAATCATCCTGAAACACCCCCCCCCACATCTGTGGAAAAACTGTCTTCCATGCAATTGGTCCCTGGTGCCAAAAGGGTTGAGGACTGCTGAACCCTAATCCTGATCTTCCCTGAATTTATGTTCCTATCTTGCTCAACCAGATTTACTCTGTAGTCTTTGCTTTTCATATCTCTTCACAGTTGCACCATCTTTAAAACAGAAAATTCCTCCTTTTATTTTTATATATGTGTGATTATACTGGGTACGTTTTTTGCCTTGTTCACTTGATATGTTTTGCATTTTCTATGCTTTTAAAAAACTGCTCAGAGTTTTATTAGTTACATATTTCACTGTCATTTGCCTATTTCCTTTTAAATGGCTATTTATGTGGTTTAGAGTGATTTTGTATAATGAATAATGCTTTCATGAACCCAAAGGATTCCCCCCCTCCTAATTGCAGACTAATTCCTTAAGATAGATTTCCAGAAATAGTATTAGATCTCTGAAGAAACAGAAACAGTTTTAAAAGCACTTGAATCATAACTGCCAAAAAGCTTTCCAAAAGTGTTGTTACCAGTTTTCATGCCAGTCAGAGAAATATGGAGTGTCCATTTCACCTCAGTCAGCAGTAGCAGAGAATGTTTTGATGTTGACCTTTAAATCTAAGAAGAATTGACTTATGGCTCCACTGGGCTTTGATCCCGTATTACACCCAGAACTATAATTATGGTTGGGATTGGATTTGAAAGAAGGAAGGCCTGGCTTACTAGTTCCTGCTCCTTAAACTACTTATGTCCTGTTTTGATGCGGTCATTGCCTGGTTAAGGTGCATCCTTTTGGATGCATGAAGTGACTGACTTTTTCAACCCTGTAATTATTTTGATAAGTTGGATGGTAGGGGACAAAGCAGTATGTATTTCACATGACATTTCCCTTGAAAGCTGGAGTAGGTTTGGCTCTCTCCTCCACCCTACTGCTGGGCTTGGTGTTTTTGTGGAGGCATCTGAAATCAGATTCAGTAGCCACCTCTACCATGGGTGCTTCTTAGATGTAGTCTGAGTCACTGCTACTTCTTTAGCTAGAAAATGAACAACTCTGGAGGTAAAGTGGCTTCTCCCTAAAAACTTGTTAGAGAATTCAAAACAATTAAGTATGGATAGAATTTTTTCCCCCTAAATAGAAGGAAAATCAAGGGAAAGCATTGCTATTGAAAGTTGGTAACAGGGAGTTCTTATCTGGTCTCTTCTGGCCTTCTAACAGCATTCAGCACAGTTGACCATCCTACGTAGAACCACTTTGACTTTAATGATTTTAAGCTCTCGTTTCTCCTTAGCTATTTGGCAGCATCTCTTGGTCCTTTCCTCCCTTTTCATTTTCTTCTCCCCATCAGACTTGCCCTCTCCCTAGTGTTGTTCAGTCCCTGGGCTCCACAGCCTGTGTGCTGCTGATTCCCTGATTTGTGTTTTCTGGCTAGTTCTCTCTTCTGAGCTTCAAAAAAGCTGACAACTTAATTCTTTTTGTATAACTAATAGGCACCTTAAATGCCATATGTCCAAATCAGAGTATGTGATATTTTCATGCAAATTTATACCTACCGATAGATGGATATTTTCTTTTCTTTTTTTGAGACAGAGTCTCACTCTGTTGCCCAGGCTAGAGTGCCGTGGCATCAGCCTAGCTCACAGCAACCTCAAACTCCTGGGGTCAAACAATCCTCCTGCCTCAGCCCCCCGAGTAGCTGGGACTACAGGCATGCGCCACCATGCCCGGCTAATTTTTTCTATATATTTTTATTTGGCCAATTAATTTCTTTCTACTTTTTTTTTTTAGTAGAGACAGGGTCTCGCTCTTGTTCAGGCTGGTTTCAAACTCCTGACCTTGAGCGATCCGCCCGCCTCGACAACCCAGAGTGCTAGGATTACAGGCATGAGCCACCGCGCCCGGCAGCTTGATGGGTATTTCAATGACAATTTTTCCTCACAGTTTCAACTATAAAAATAACATAGGGGTGAAATTATAAACAATATCAATTTAAGACATATTATCAAGACTAATGTCTTCCTCTCTCCTTTTGTAAGCTTTAGTTTCTATAATTTTTCTTCTGATAGACCAGAAGAAAGTTTACTTATTTCTTTCCCAATAACTGAGTACAAAAATTCTTATTAAAGAATTTTACTTAAGGGAGCTTTCATATGCTATATACCTGTGTCATTAAATACCATTCCTTTTTCTCAGTTTGGTATTTCAAATTCAGCTGACAGTGATTTGAACTGTTGCATGGCGGTACAACTTGCCTACCCAACAGTTCACTTTTGTCAGTGTCAATGGCTTTGTAGAGCATTGTATGCATTTATTTGAATGTTACTGTATTTTTTTATTTTATAAGAATGAGATTAGAATAGAAGAAATACAATGTTAATGATAACATATTGTAGTTGAGCTAGAGATGGACGTTACTAGGTGTTCTAGAAGTGGTAATTCTTCAGTGTCTTAGTCCATTCTTGCTGCTATAACAAAATACTTCAGACTAGGTAATTTATAAACAACAGAAACTTATTTCTCACAGTTTGGAGCCTCAGTCCAAGATCAAGGCCCTGGCAGATTTGGTGTCTGATGAGGGTTGTTCTCTGCTTAATAGATGGTGCCTTGTTGCTGCATTCTCATGTGGCCAAAGGCACAAAGACAAGAGGGGCTAGCTAGTTCCCTCTAGCTCTTTCTAAAGGATATTCATCGCATTCAGTAGGGAAGAGCCTTATGACCTACTTAATTACCTCCCAAAGGCCCCACCTTCCAATACCATCACATTGGTGATTAGATTTCACCATAGGAATTTTGAAGGGACACATACATTCAAACCATAGCATTCAATATTAATGGGACTGCGCCCTGTTTGTACTTAAGCTGATTGTGTATCAGACAAGATTTTTTGTTGACCCTGATAGAAACTCAAGTTAGCTTAAGAAGAATCCTAGTGTAGCTTACAGAATCAAAATGAGAGCTGCTGGAGCTCGGGCAGCTCAAGGATCTCAGAGATGAGAATAGCTGACAATTTTGGTTGAACAGGAGTTGTTCTCTCTCTTATCTTTGCTTGGCTTTATCTATTTATTTTTCCTGAAGTCTTCATGATTTCTCCAGATTCCCATTCCAGCTTTCATAAATTGATAGTCAAAGGGTGTTTCCTGTAATCTTCAAGGAAAAAAGTCCTGAAAAAGACTGGTGAGAAGCCTGACTTGGGTCACTGTCCCTTCTCTATTGAAGGGTAGGGTACTGTGATGAGCACTAGTTGGTATAGGGGAACGAGCAGTTTTCTAAAGTGGGAGAAGGAATGCTGGCAACAGATATCCACTATGATATTCCACTAAGGAGGACAATATAAAAATTAAGTTATGTATTAAAAAAAAGTGTCTTAACAGGTGAAGTTTTTTGAGGGAAGGAATTCAAGATTACTGTTTTAGTGATCTGTTAGATTGACAGGATCATAGAGCTTGTTGAAGAATGTAGCTTGCAACATTTCTTTCCTTTAAAAGAAGAAGGCAGGAGTTCAACTTTATCCTGAGAAATTTTTTTAAGAAAATTGGTAAGATAACATCTCATTTCTATTTTTTTTTTTTCTTTTGAGACAGGGTCTTGCTTTGTTGCCCAGGCTAGAGAGCAGTGGCCTGGTCAGAGCTTACTGCAGCCACAAACTTTTGGGCTCAAGTGGTCCTGCTGCAGCCTCCCAAAGTGCTGGGGTTACAGGCTTAAGCTACAGTGTCCAGCCAATATTTTATTTCTTGCAAAGTCTCTGAGCAGTTTAAAAAAAAATCATTCCTGTCTGCTTAATATTGCTTTAGGTGTGCCAAGAAAACTAGAATTTGAGCTGAGAATTATTTAAGAAAATTAATTTTATCTTTATTTTATATTTACTTTATCTTGTTTTAGGTGATTGATTGTACCATAGGTTTTAAAACTAAACATTCATCTGCTAACTAAGGATTTCACATCTTTTGACTCTTGGAATGAAAACCTATTTTTAAATTAAGCCTGTTGCTTGGCTCTGACACTCTTATGCTTTTATGTGCTTTTCAGGCATGGATTATGTATGAGAGTAGGGATTCTGGAATTCTGAGGGCCCCATATCCCCAGCTATCAGACAGACTAAGGGACGAGCTATTTTCACATCTCACCAGGTTAGGTGGGCACTTATTCCTTAGCGTCCCCACTTGATGATGCAGTGATGTAGAGACCATGTAAGATTGTGGCCTGGAAAGAATCAACCCTGTGACGGATATCACAAGCCTCAGAATCCAGGGTATTTCCGCTTTGGGGGAACTTAATCTTGGCTTCTTCTTCCCTGGTAGATAGAGTCCAAACGTTGAGGAAATCAGAGCATCCTTTCATTGTCTAGAATGGGTCATCCAGCCTCTACTAAACTATGAAGCTTTTAACATTTAAAGTTTCTATATTTTTTAGGAGATTTGTTAATGAAAGTATCGTACTTTGAATTTACAAGTGAAGTTATGGGTCTTTGCTGATAAAAATAAAAGTCTTGTTATTTCCTTTCCTCTGTTCTCACTCACTAGTTAATACAGGTGAGCTAACCAACATAAACAGGTTAACCTCTAATCTGAGAGCCCTTGGGGAAGTATTTTACCAATATTAAGAGAAAAATTGGGAAAAGTAGTTTAGAGAAACAAATCAAAGGGACCAATTTACTTTGCTAATTATAGACAAAATACAGAAAATAGGGTAAACATATAAAAATTAAGCGCAAGAAACATAACTGCAAAAAACAAACAGAAACAAAAATCCTCTGTTTTATCTCATTCCTTTCGTATGTCTATTTTTTCAGAGATCTCTTTAATCCATAGTAAGAATTCTAGTGTCTTGAAAGTTTTTAGCTGCCTTTCTTTTGGATTTTAGCATAATCCAGGACCTCTTCTGTAATACAAAAGTTCTTCTACTTGTAAAACCTTAACTTGCAAATGTTTTTGCTTCAAGTAGATAGAGAAGCTTCTGTAAACTGGACTGGAGGTGGGGTGGGGAGGAGGATTTCTCTTTAGAGGCATGTCTTTCCCCCCACGTCTTACTGTTTCTAGTTTCTTCCTTTTGAAATTACTGGAACAAATTACGTTTTGTGATCCCCAACCCCCAGCTCCTATAAGCTATCCTTAAATGCTTAAGGCTTGTGGTTATGTCATTCTGCCATAGTGTTATGGCCTGAATATATGCGTCCTCCAAGATTCAGCTGTTGAAACCTAACCCCCAGTGTGATGGTAAGAAGAGATGGGGCCTTTGGAAGGTGATCATGAATGGGATTAGAGCCCTTAAACAAGGGGCTCAGGGGAGCTCATTAACCCCTTTTGCCTTTCCACCATGTGAGGACAAATAGAAAGTGCCACCATGAAGAACAAGCACTCACCGGGCACCAGATCTGCTAGTACCTTGATTTTGGGCTTCTCTGGGCTCCAGAACTGTGAGCAATACACTAATGTTGTTTATAAATTGCTCAATCTAAGATATTTTTGTTATAGCAGCAGAACAGATTAAGACACATAATTTATTAAACATTTAATACAGTTTATACATTTTATTTTATTTATTTTATTTTTTTGAGACAGAGTCTCACTTTGTTCCTCGGGCTAGAGTGCCATGGCGTCAGCTTAGCTCACAGCAATCTCAAACTCCTGGGCTCAAGCAATCCTACTGCCTCAGCCTCCCGAGTAGCTGGGACTACAGGCATGCGCCATCATGCCCGGCTAATTTTTTTTCTATATATTTTTTTAGTTGGTCAATTAATTTCTTTCTATTTTTAGTAGAGACAGGGTCTCACTCTTGCTCAGGCTGGTTTTGAACTCCTGATCTTGAGCGATCCACCCGCCTCGGCCTCCCAGAATGCTAGGATTATAGGTGTGAGCCACTGTGCCCAGCCCTGTTTATACATTTTAATAGCTTTATTGAGGTATAATTGACACACAATAAATGTTACATATTTAAGTTATACAATTTGATAAGTTTTGACAATGTATGTATCTGTGATACCATCACCACAATCAAGGTAGTGAACATATCCCCAATTTAAAAGGTATTATAAGCATGTGAACAAAAATTTGGAATATAGGAAAAAGAGAAGTCACTCACAAATCCTAACATTGAATTTGTGTAACCTTTGGTGTCCTTTTTTCATTTAACAGTATACCATGAACACTTTTCCATGTTGTTCTTACTACATGGTCTTAGTAATAGTAAGACTTTTTAAAGAGCTGAGCAATGGCTTGTCACAAATTCTTCTTTACACATGTAACATGATAGTACACAGATTTTTTTCCTGTTGGAGTGATAGGGAAAAGCCCCCCGGGGGGGGGCCCTGAGGCAAAATCCACTGCTGATTGGATGATTTTGAATCCCAGCTTACTGCTGATTGGATGATTTTGAATCCCACCTCTGATTGGATAATTTTGCATGCTCATAGTTGATTGGTTGTGTGTAACCCAGGAAATGTATAAGACTGGAGAGAAATAAGGAAGCGGTGCTCAGAATTTGGTGGCATGCCCCTCTGAGCCCTTCGGCGAAATAAAAGCTGATTCTCCGACTCTCTGTGTGCCGCTCGGTTCTTTCCCCGGTCATTTGCTGTAACAGGAGGTGGACATAGATTTTCAGCTTCTTTTGAAGTAAGGGATATATGAGGAGGGAGGCAACGAGAGACTAAAAGAGAGCATAAGTAGTTTTGAATGGTCCCTTCTCTTCTAAAGCAAATACTTCTATCTGCAAGGGCTGTTCGAGCTTTGAGAGGGAGGACAGGTATGCTACAGAGAGCATTTATGTTCTGATTAGGTGAGACTGAAGCTGTGTTAAATGATAAGAGTGCCTGGTTGGGATGTATTCAGTTGTTAAAGGCCCATCCACCACGTGGGAAGTGTTTGAATTTGATGTATGTAATTTAGGAAAAGCCAATGAAGAATTTGGGAGATGGAGTGACCAGGACCCTTGTGGTATATATGTAAAATAATCTCATTAGTTGATTAAAAGGTAGGTATAAAGAGGTAATTCTCATGGCCATACTGAGTCAACAAGGTGAATAGTATTATGAGAATGATTAGTGTGAAAGGTCGTACCAAGATTCTAGAACTTGATATTAAAAAGATAGATTGTCTCTCCTAAAAGGAAGATTTTAGGCAAGTTGAAATGGGGCAAGGACTTTTCAGAGATTTGTTTTAATTCAGGACACATTTTATCATCTGCAAGGAAGTAGGTTTTCAAAGATTAAAAAAGATTGTCTTCAAAATTAAGGAGCTTATGATCTGTTGATTTGAAGCGAACATACCTTCAGAAAATAAGATAGGGCCGACAGAAGTAGCAGGCAGAAATTGAGGCTCCAGATTTGGTAATTGTGTGAAAACAAGAATGAACCAGGTATCCCAAGTTGTGTGGAAAAGTGTTCAGTTTTTATTAGAGATGTCGTTCTTTTCTGGTGGTTAAAAGGAAAAACCAGTAATGGTCACATTGAAAAAGCACTCAGGTATACTAGATCATATCACAGTTTAATTTTAAATAGTTCCATCTTTTAAAAGCAGGTGTTTGGAACAAGCTTAGCACATCTTTCTGTGTTCTGTGAAAACTCTTATAATGAGGGCTAATTATTAATAGGTTCTCAAGCCAGTACATACAAGGCCATTTAATGCAAACATGTGTCCTTGAAGTATGTATTACACTATTTGGTTGAACTATATGAACTTACTGCTTTTGGAAGTCAAAAATCATCAGATATTGGCAATTTCATATGGTTCAACCCAGTACATTCATCACCAGCCATTTTTGATGTCTATGATTTGTTTATTTGACAAAACCATGGGACTACAAAATTGTCCTTATAGACATGTTTTAAAAACATACCTTTGGAACTGTACATTCAGAGTTTTTAATTGGGATGCCTGAGATTGAAGGTTCCCTCTCTTTTTTGGTATTGCTCCTCTCTGCTCCTTTATCTGCTTTGGGAACCCGGATTTTCCTTAGTCCCTGTGTTCTGATGGCTTTTCTGTTAGAGACTATTAGTCTTCCTCCTTTTCCTCATCCCCTAAAGAAGACTAGGGAGGGAGGAGTATTTTATTTATTTTTATTTTTTGAGACAGAGTCTCTGTTGCCTGGGCTAGAGTGCCATGGCATCAGCCTAGCTGACAGCAACCTCAAACTCCTGGGCTCAAGCAATCCTTCTGCCTCAGCCTCCTGAGTAGCTGGGACTGCAGGCATGCCCGGCTAATTTTTTCTATATATTTTTAGTTGGCTAATTAATTTCCTTCTATTTTTAGTAGAGATGGGGTCTTGCTCTTGCTCAGGCTGGTTTTGAACTCCTGACCTTGAGCGATCCGCCCGCCTTGGCCTCCCAGAGTGCTAGGATTATAGGTGTGAGCCATCGCGCCCGGCCAAGGGAGGAGTATTTTAGAGAGATATTTTTCTAACTAGGTTTTTAAACAGCATTTGTAAAAAACAAAAGAGAATAGAAAATATCAGAATACATTGCACATGGCAATGGCAAGTGTTTCATGAAACTGTCTCCGTTCTTTCAGTCTCTGTGTATTCGTGTGTATGTATGGGTATGTACAGTGTATTTATCACTGGCTTGAAATTTGAGAAATCTGGGTGTGGTGGCTCATGCCTGCAATCCTGGCAGTTTGGGAGGCCAAGGTGGGAGGATTGCTGAGGCCAGGAGTTTGAGACCAGCGTGAGCAACATAGTAAGACCCTGTCTCTACAAAATATAAAAAAATTAGCCAGGTGTGGTGGCGAGTGCCTGTATAGTCCAGCTACTCAGGAGGCTGAGGCGGAGGATCACTTGAGCCCAGAGTTTGAGATTGCAGTGAGCTGTGATGATGCCACTACACTCTAGCTAGGGTGACAGAGTGAGACCCTATCTCAAAACAGAAAACAAACGAACGAAAAAAACCCAAAAACGAAACCTGGACTTTCTCTTTTTTCATTTCAGTGTTGTAGGTAGAAAGTAAAACTTTCCAAGTTGAGTTTTTGTAGAGAGACCACTGAGAATTTATCTGTATTTCAGAGGAAAATAAGAAAGAATAGTACCTAATAGTAGGCAGTTAGTAATGTATGTAGAATAAATGGAGATAGTCCTGAGCACTTGTCTAGGATCAGTGAACTCTACTTACTAGTGAATGATGAAGCAAAGTGATGGTAGGAACAGAGAGGTGATTATCTCATAACTCACAGCACTTAGGTAGCCAGAGCACGCCTGTAACGAATGCCTCTCTGTCCATTTTGAGGCTGTGGTAGAATAAATGTAGCAATTCCTTTCCTTTTTGAAAGTGAAGCTTGATACTAGTGTTAAATTTAAAGATGAACAGAACTGCAATTTTGGAGAAACAGAAAAGCAAGGTTATATTTGCAGGTACACTTTTTTCCAAATTTCTCTAATTTAATTTCAAGTGTTAATGTACAACTAAAAATAATTTTATAGGAGCTGCCAATTATAGTATCTCAACTTTAGGAGTTATTCTTTTAATAATTTAGAAGCTTTTAAATATGTACCTTGGACTCTAATAAAGATCCATGTGTAGTTAAAAAAAACTTTAATACTTTAAAGAAGTTCCATGTGTAATTCTCATGTTTGTTTAATTATTTTTACTTAGGGAAAATGACTGTTTAAATGTTAAGTCCTCATATTTTGGGTGGTCAAGAACCACTAATCAAACAATCCATTTTTTTGCCATTGATGTGTGGTGCCTTTCTATCCTTTATTATGTTATTAAGTTCTCATTTAATTCTATTTGACCATTTATTCTTGTGCTCCTACCTTACTTTTATTATTGTGACTATACTTTATAGTGTATCTTAATATCTGGTTGTGCAAGTTTATTCTTTTTAAGGTTTATTTAGCTGTTGGTTAATGTTTATTTTAGTATAAACATTTTAGGCAAAGTTTATTGAGTTTATTAAGAATCCAACCGGAAATTTGAGATTGCATTATATTTATGATTAATTTTGGTAGGCAAATGTTATTCTAATATTTGTGGATTGTTTTGGTGCTTCTAGATAAATGACGTCATTGGCAACAGCAATAGTTTTATCTCTTCCCTTTCAAATGTTATTTCTTACATTGTTGGCCAGGGTCACTGTGGTAGTAGACAGCATTGTATAACATTTTTCTTTGACTTAAGGGATGCTTATGTCAAACTATACTATACTATGCTTATAGTAGTTTAAAAGGATGATTTTCCATTTCTATTCTGTTAATTACCATTATGTTATAATTTTGCCTTACTTTCTATTTTATTGGGCATTAAAATTGCTTTTCCAGCTTTCTTTAGTCTTTTACATTTTTCCCATCCTTTTATTCTTTGTCCCTCCTTTTTTGTCCTGCTTTCCACTGGATAGATGGAATTTTCTTCTGTTTAAAAGATATGTGTTCTTAGCCATTTGCCATATATGTATGTATGTTTATTTACTCCTGGTTTTAAAAAATTTACCGGTGTTTGTATCTTCTCTTCAGTAAGACAAGTATTTTATTGTACTTTCATGTTCTTGGATGAGGTCTCACCTCACTTCATCACTGCAAGGATTTTTAGTTCTTCTTGTTATGGATATACTTTTTGTCTTTTCCTTTCTCTTTCTTTCATTCTCCCTGCATCTTTCCCATCTCCTGCATCTGTCCCATTCTCCCTGCATCTGTCTCTCCTTCCCTTCCTTCATTCTTTCCTTCTCACTTTTATTTTTTTAAAAAAGGGTCTCACTCTGTAGCCAGGCTGGAGTGCAGTGGCGCAGTTATAGCTCACTGCAACTGCAAATGCTTGGGCTCCAGTGATTCTCCTTCCTGCCTTAACCTCCTAAGCTGAGACTACAGGTGTGCCACCATGCCTGGCTAATTTTTCTATTTTTTGTAGAGATGGAGTCTTGCAATGTTGCCCTCGAATCCCTGGCCTCAAACAATCCTTGCGCCTCAGCCTACAGGCATGAGCCACTGCACCTGGCCCTCTTTCCTTTTCACTTTCTTAACTCTTTCATTTACTTTTGTGTAGGTTCTCTCTCTTTTAAAAGACAGCGGGATATTATATATTTTATGTTCTCCTCCCAAGTGATTAGTAGTTAAAAATTACGTTTTGATACTTATGTATGAGAATCCAATTGTAAGTGGAACGACTTTTAATTCTCAACTCTGCCACATGCATTAGGCATTAGTGTATTAAACATTATGTGAAGTGGCTTTCGGTCCAGCTGGGTGCTCTTAAGTAGATTTCTTCAGTTCTTTGCAGCTAGCTGCAAACTTATCTTTAGAAAGGAATGAAGGAGGAGGATTGAGGTAATATAGAAGCATAGATCTAAAAACCAATTAGCCAGGAATGGTGGTGTGTACCTATAGTCCCAGCTACTTGGGAGGCTAAGACAGGAGTATCACTTGAGCTCCAGGAGTTTGAGGTTGCAGTGAGCCATGATGATGCCACCACACTCTAGCCTGGGTGAAAGAGTGAGACCTTGTCTCAGAAAAAGAATATTAATAATTGTAAAAAAAAAAAAAAACATTAAGCAGGGGGAAACTCTTAAAATGCCACTGATTAAAAAGTAAAGATTTAAATAAAAAGTTAACCAGGTTGATTTCAGATCTAGATCTCAGTAGGATATGATCTTAGACTGTACCTTCAGTAGGCCTTATGCATTATCTATTACTATTTTGTTCAGTTTCAGTGTAGCAAAAGAAAAAAATATTTTTCTTGCCCCAGTTCAATTGTGATGGCATGTTGGGTTTCATTCTCACATCTCTTTAGTGTCTTTTAATATGGAACAGTAACTCAGTCTTTTAACCTTGACATTTTTGATGAGTAAGGACTGTTTATTTTGTATAATATCCTTCACTTTGGGTTATATTTTGTTTCAGTATTAACCTTGTTCCAAGGCACTACCATTATAAAACATAGAGTCTCTGTAGGCAATGATTTGTTTTGAGGCAGAATGGAAACAAATAATAGGTTGCTTTGGGTATATGTCCTACATGTAGGAATGATGTTTGGTACTTGGCTAGAGAGCTTTTATTGTTTTAAAGAATATGAATGAAAGAAGGGGAGAGATGAGAAGCAGATTTAAGTCTTCTATCCTAGATCTCATCAGAATGACTGAAATGGCACAGCTAACAGCTGTGGCTGTTAGTTCAGTTTATTTACCATTCGTATCTCACTGGTCAGATGTTTCACTTTGATTTTCATTTGAACATCTTGAAGAAAGGTTGAAATCTTAATTAAGATGGCAACTGTGTGTGAGGAGTAGCTTATCCAACTTCAGGTTAAACACTAATTTTTAACCCTTTGTTGCCCAAGTTGTGCCAGTATCATATGATTATGATGTTTTTATTCTGTGGCTTTCGAAATGAGACTGCTATAAGATCAGGTTTTCAGACTCTATTCCTGGAACAAAGAAGTATTACAAAACGTCATACAAACTGCTATCTATCTATCTATCATCACCCTTTTCAGGCTTAATAATTGGGGAAGGATATTTATGGTCATTTTGTTGTTGATGCTGCATAATTTAAGTGCTATTTGATGAGTATAAATAGTTGAACTTTTTGAAAAAGTGCTTTTTAAAGCTGCCTCTCCCTCCTTCCTCCTTTATCTGATGCTGTGTAGCTTCTCTGTGGCTACATGTGGTCCTCCTAGATTTGTAATAAGACGTGTAATTTTAGGAACCCTTTTATTTTAGAGGTCAGAAAATTAAAGACCAAAACTCAATTTGAGCTCTTCTTATTTGCTGATTAAGCGCTGGGTCTGACTGGTAGAAGGATTGGCCAGGTGGGTTTGCCTGGCAGGCTTACGCTTAGTAAAATATGAGCCCCTGTTGTGGTTGTCAGTAAAGGGAGAAAAGTATCTGAAAATTGGATTTTTCAATGAGGAGTACTTTGTGGTATACACAGCTGTCTGTCTCACTCTAGCAGTAGGACTTCCAGGATAAAGTATTAAAGGATACTATGAGCCTTTTGCAGCTAAATAGCTTATGAGGTCAGTCAAGGAAAGACAAAATAAGCCAGCTTCAGAAAATTCTTTCTCAGTAACAAAGGTTGTGGGAGGGCTTAGAATTATGTCAAGATACTGAGAAAACTATAGTTTCTAAATTTTTAGCCAAAAAGATTGCCCTGTTTCATAGTAGGGAAATATTAATAAGAATGCATAAGTATAGTTGCAGGCATTGCATATTGTGAGGAAAAAAAGAGGACATTTCTAAAATTAAAATATGGCCCATAAACATTATTTTTTATGAATTGGATTACTCATCATTTCAAATGTTGCCTTCTGCTAAATTACTCCTTTAACATGAATTAACTGTATTTTGTTCAGTCATATTTCTAAATGATAGATGAAATTCATATAACGTTTTGAACCTTATATTTTTAGATATACTATAAAGATTACACAGCTGTTGCTTGGAGATGTATGTGAATTACTTTGAACAGTAAGATCATGATTTGGGTCCCATGCCAGTCGATAGCTGCTTCAAATTCAAAGAAGCTAACACATGAGAATAAAAATTTTTAAAGGGCATGAACATCGTACTTTAGACTGTCCTGGGACTGGGTAGAGCCTGCTTGATTTTAGGCACCTGTTTGTCATGGCAAAGTTCATATCATGATTAAGAGCCTGAGGTTAGGTTTTCTGTAGGAAAGCTGGGAGTATTTTCCCCTCATTTTGTTAGAAATTATAATAAGTGTGACCAGCTACTCAGTGTATATTTCATCAAATCAACTTTAGTTTCCATATTTCATTTGATTAAAATTTATTGGTTAGTGGAAATATTTAGTTTGATTCTTTGTGCCATGGTTAATTTGGTAGTTTTAAGATTGAGTTGCTCCCAAGCTTAAGTTAAGTAGCTCTGACACTGTATGTGTTGAGTTTCTATACACCTATTTTTTCTCAGTTGTATCAGTCCTGTATGTTTATTTAGAGCATCTGTAGTTTCTAACCTTCATTGATTGTGCTTTTGGCAAAGCTGTCTCTATAAAGTGTTTTGTGCTTATAACAAAGATGTCTATAAAGGAAGATAAATTTTCCCATTGATGTTAAATACAGAATTGCATATTATTTCAATAGAAGTGATTTCTAATAAATGAAAATTTAAAAAGATCAAAATAGGTTGTTCTGAGTGCAGTGGTATTTACAACGAATCGATCACAACCAGTTACAGATTCTTTTGTCCTGCTTCACTCCCACTGCTTCAGTGGACCAGCCTTAAAAAAAAAGACTAAAATAGTGTTTGTCCATGGTTTATGTTGAACATTGTGATCCATTTGCTTTATTTGACATTCAGCAAATACTTGAATATTCTTCAAGTATTACTACTGTAGATAGAGGTGATGCAGTTTTCTACACTAGGAAGTGTGCAGTCTATAAACAAATTGTTGTGATACAGTGAAGATCCTGCTGTGATAGGAGTATCTTTGGAGTTCTGTGGTGCTTGGAGACCGCTTGAGGGATGGTTTGGGAAAAGGGCAGTACGAGAAGACTACTTGGGTGTGGACTGGGAGATAACAATTGAGCAGTAACAATTAAGATGGTGGAGGAAAGGAGGAAGGATTTTCTTATTTCACATTCAGGAATAGCATGATTGAAGGAATGGAGAGAAGAGAGACTGTTGTTCCAATGGGAATGACAGGATTTAATAGATTGTTGTAGTGATGTAATTTCATTGAAATCCCAGGAACTGAAACTTTGTGCATTGTTTGAAGACGTCCTCACTCAAATTAGAAATAAAACAGATTAAAAAGAGAATTTTTATTGCTGAAACCATGTAAGAATAATAGGTGTACTCTCAAGGCACATCAATTTGGTTATTTCTTCAGCAGGTTCCAGCAGGCAGTCTTCGCTGCAAGCAATCATTGATTGTTAATAACTACACTTTGTTGACATTATCAGAAAAGCACAGCTTTAAGGCCTTCTCTTATTCAGCTTAAAAAAAAAGTAATAATTATCATTCCACCTTGTTTGAACACTTCGTAGAAGCATAGGACAAGAAATTCCAAAATCTCTGAATGTCATGCAGTTTGTATTTGGCTGAAGATGAATGATAAAAGCGGGCCGCAATTTTTCAGATTACGGCCAGCAATTTTCTTTGATTATGCTATGCTATAATTACTTTCTGAATACACTGCCAAAGTGTGTGAACAAAACATCATATGCTAGTGATTCCTAAGTCACTCTTAGCTTTCATCATGTTTATTCTGTTGCAAGTGACAATCATATGACTACTGACTTTGCATTCCCTGTGTATTCTTCCACCTCCCAAGCTTGGGTAAAGTGTTGGTATTTGCCTTGAAATTGAGGGTTCCTCTCGTTGCACCTGTAGCACTCTTTGGTACTTATATATTCTCATATTAAGGTACTTGTACTCCCTGCAGTGGCAGGCTGCAGTGTGCTAGCATGTGGAGCAGAATGTAAGATAAATGACAGTTGTGACGTAACTACTTGGAAGGTCAGTTTTACTGGAAGATTTTTGGGGCAAACATCATATTAAAATAGGCTGTGTAATGGAGTGGATTGCAAAATACTCATTAGGTTTTTTTATGAAATATGAAACTTCCAAGAAATTTGTTTGCTGTAGATTCTTCAGGGCTCCTTGACTTCTTCAACATATATGGGCAGAAGGTCTATTATGTGCCATCTCATATAATCTTCAAATAATTTTGTTTGAAATTTTTATTACATGGTAGTCATCGTAGCTAGTCTAATCCCTGGAACCAAAGTATGTCGAACCTCATTTGATTTAGTGAATTTGTTCCAGGGGTGATGTGTTATGTTTAGCGGCTGAATTCCTGGTCTTTATGGAGGAACTATATGTGGAGAAAGAAGAGAGAGAAATATGTTTTCCCAGCTGTAGTGGACAGACGGCTTTTCAGGACAGAATTTCACAACTTATGAAGTAGTTTTGTGCAGGAGTTGGCAGCTGATGAATGTTGAATGTATCTGCCAAACTATAAATATCTGATCTGGAACCGTGAATGGCCAAGAAATGTTCTTGGAAAATTAAGGGTTTCCTTAGGATAATAGGAAAACCAGGCTTTCCTCAAGTGTTTATATTTAAGCATGGGAAGCATCAGTTGTTAATTGATTTGGTTTGACTAAGTATCTAATGTACCGGAATATTATATTCATTTATATTTTGTTTCAAGTTGACTGGAAATAAATTCAAATATTAAAAAATAACAAAAAACAATTTCTTAGGACTTGAAGAGTCCATAAACCTTAAGTTACATAAGGTAGCAGTTAACTTAAATTGAAACAAGAAGTTACAATTGTATATCAGTCCCATAGAGATGTGCTGAGCAACAGCCATTTGCATTATACTCACGGCATTTCAGGGCCATCATGAATTCCCAGATTCACAAATAACCACTGTAGCCCATAATAATCCACCATAAAAAATGGGTACCCAAGGATGAGTAGAAATGAAGAAAGTCTCATTGGGATGCAGATGATGGGAAGTTGACCAAGCTCACTCACTGGATAGAGAAGTTGGTCAAGCTTACTCCCCACATACCAGACTAGCAGAATGGAAAGTTCAGATTCTTATATTGGTCAAAAGATGGCTTGAGACATGTGATGGATCTTTGGGTTTGTTTGTCAACAAACATATCAAATGGTAAGAGTATACTGTGGTTGTACTCACTTGTGGTTCTGGAACTCCATTTATTTGTTATCTCCCTTTGCCAAAATACTGTTGCTGGTGGTAATAATAATAATGGCTAACATCATAGAGTACCCAGCATGTGCCAGGGACTTGAAGTGCTTTATGTACATGGTTTTATTCGCAAAACAGTGCCATGTAGTATTACTGTTATTTTTTAATTTTTTTATTTTATTTTGTTTTATTGACAGAGTCTCACTCTGTTGCCCAGGCTAGAGTGCCGTGGCATCAGCCTAGCTCACAGCAACCTCAAACTCCTGAGCTCAAGCGATCCTCCTGCCTTAGCCTCCCAAGTAGCTGGGACGACAGGCATGCGCCACCATGCCCGGCTAATTTTTCGTATGTATTTTTAGTTGTCCAATTAATTTGTTTTCATTTTTAGTAGAGACGGGGTCTCGCTCTTGATCAGGCTGGTTTTGAACTCCTGACCTTGAGCGATCCTACAGACTCGGCCTCCCAGAGTGCTAGGATTACAGGCGTGAACCACCACGCCCGGCCTTGTTTACTGTTAATATTCTGCTTCAGAAATCAGGAAACTGAGGCTTACAGAGGCTAAATGAAAACTTGTTTAAGGTCACACAACTATGAAATGGCAGAGCTGGGGTTGACATTCACTTAGGTTTAACTCTACATTCTCTGCTTTTAATCCCTATGCTCTGGTGCTTCTGAAAAGATCCACTCTGTGGTCTGTAGAATTTAGTACTGATGTTAAAAATCTCAGAAAAATTTGAAGCCTTGTTGAATTACAGGCTGTGTGAGAAAAAAAAAACCATACAGTCCATTTATCAGTGATTCTGATAATGCATATATGTTTAGCAATAGTTTTATAATGAAACCTGAGATCACCATTGTCATCTGGGCTTAACTAAAAAAGTGATGTGGTTACATGAATAAATTGTCTTTAACAGTTTACCTGAAAACAAGATCAGGGAAGTCAATCTATTTTGTAAAAGGGCCTAATTAAGATGTTCTTAACTAGGTTCTCCTATGCAGAAGTAGTAGAACGTTATATTTCCTTCTTTTCTTTCTCCCTCCCTCTCTCCCTCCTTTCCTTTCTCCCCTCCCCTCCCCTTTTTCCCTCCCCTTTCCTTTCCCTTTCCCTTCTCCTTTCCTCCCCCTTCCCCTTTCCCTTCTTTCCTTCCCTTTCCCCTTTACTTCCCTTTCCCCTTCCCTTCCCCTTCCTTTCTATGGGGTCTTGCTATGTGGCCCAGGCTGGAGTACAGTGTTGTCATCATAGCTCACTGTAGCATTGAACTCCTGGGCTCAAGCAATCCTCCCTTTTCAGCCTCCCCAGTAGCTGGGACCACAGGTACATGCCACCATTCCTGGCTTAAAACATTGTATTTTCTAGATAATATTAAGATGCTTATATTATAGTTGCTCAGGAATTGCTGATTATGCGGCTTATAGCAGAAGAGGCTGGAGGTAGGAAGGCTGTTTTGGAGGCTGTTGTAGTAATTCAGGGAAGAAATAATGCATTTATGTCACGGCAGTGGGACAGAGTGGAAAAGGTATTAGTAGAGGCATTTGGGTGGTGGCATTGACAGAGCTGGTGACTGATGTAGGGATGGTGGCAAAGGAGTAGTCTAGGCTAGCACTCTGGTTTCTAGTTGGGGCTAGGCAGTAGGGTTTTGGTATTCATCTGGCAAAGGAAATAGGGAGAGAGGAGCAGATAGGGTAAGGGAGGAAAATAGGTTGTATTTTGAGGTGTGTATGATATCTAGGTAGAAATACATAATAGGCAGTTATTTATGTGAGTTTGAAGCTCAGGAGAGAAGTATGGACTGTAAATACCAATTTTGGCATTTTTTAACAGGTATTAGTTGAAACAGTGAGTATGGACTGTGTGTTTAAGCCTTGATGGGGTGTGTGTGTGTGTGTGTGTGTGTGTGTGTGTTTTGAGTGATAAGGGGAGGGATTAGTCACCATGTTTCCTACCAAACTTTGATTATTTTCATCTACACATTGTGTCTCAACTCATTTGACTTAAAATTTTTAGAATTCTTATTCGAGTGAATATGGAGAAATAAAACTAAAACATGCCAGTCTTTTTTCCCTTTTAATAATGAAAATATGGAAATATGCTGTATTACATAATTTTTATAGCTATGAAATTTGTGCATAATTAGTTCTTTTATAGGGCAAGCTGCATAGGAGTGAACATGTGGTTAATTTCCCCTCAATATTTTATTATGAAAAATTTAAAAAATACAGACCAGTTGAAAGAATTTTTCCATTAATATATGTATACTTAATCTAGGGTCTACCATTAACATTTTGCTCTACTTTCTTTATCACGTGTCTCTCTCTCCATCCTTCTATATATACAATCAACCCTCTGTATTGGTGGGTTCCCCATCTGAGGATCGAAAATATATCTTAAAAAATTACATTAACACAATAATAAAAATAATACAAATAAAAATATAATATAAATAACTACATAGCATTTATACTGTATTAGGTATTATAAGTAATCTACAGATTTAAAGTATACAAGAGGATGTGTGTAGGTTATATGCAAATAGTACGTCTTATTATGTAAGAGTCTTACTTGAGCATCCAAGGATTTTAGTATCTGTGGGGGTCCTGCAACCAATTCCCTTTGGATACTGAGGGATGACTAATTTATCTATTTGTTTATTTAGTTGCATTTCAAAAAAGTAAGTTATAGTCATCAGCACACTTGTTTTCTAATTATGTCAGTATGTATATCATTAACTAGGATTCTATAATGCTTATAATTTTTTTCCCTTTTGTAGTGAATATATTTACAGTGCAATGCACAGATCATTGGGTGAGTTTTGACAGATGTAAACATGTGTAACCCAAACTCCTTTAAAGATACAGAACATTCTGGGGGTGATGGCAAAATTCACTGAAGCCCCTTCCCATGTTGTTCCTTGCTTTAACAACCACTGCTCCACCCACAGACAATGCTGTTCTGATTTATTTCCAGTGTAGATTAGTTTTTCCTGGTTTAGAGCATCATCTATTAGTAATCATAAAATATATACTCTTGTGTAAGGCTTCTTTCATAGCATAATAGTTGCACTGTATATTTATGTTGTTGCATGTATCAGTGGTTTGCTTTTTTTGCTCTGTGAAATACATTTGTGTGAATATAGCACAATTTATTTATCCATTATCCTGTTGATGGGATATCTGTTTCTAGTTTTTGGCAATACCTAGCTTTGGAATTGAAGGGTTAGAAGGTAGGTGTTTGTTTAATTCTATAAGAAACTGCTGGCTGGGTGCGGCGGCTCATGCCTGTCTGTAATCCTAGCACTCTGGGAGGCCGAGGCAGACAGATTGTTTGAGGTCAGGAGTTGGAGACCAGCCTGAGCAAGAGCGAGACCCCGTCTCTACTAAAAAAATAGAAAGAAATTAGCTGGACAATTCAAAAATATATAGAAAAAATTAGCCGGGCATGGTGGCACATGCCTGCTACCTGGGAGGCTGAGGCAGTAGGATCGCCTGAGCCCAGGAGTTTGAGGTTGCTGTGAGCTAGGCTGATGCCACGGCACTCTAGCTGGGGCAACAGAGTGAGACTCTGTCTTAAAAAAAAGATAAAGAAACTGCCAGCTCATCTTTCAAAGCTGTTGAACCATTTTATATTCCCACCAACAATGTATGAGAGTTATAGTTAAACACAGCCATTGTGATGGGTGTGTAGTGGCATCTCGTGATTTTAATTTGCATTTCCCTGATGATTAATGATTTTACATGAATTTACCGAATGTTTATATATCATGTTTTATGACATGCCCAATTATTGATTCTGTTTTTAAATTATTTAGTTGTAGGAGTTTTAAAAATACATCCTGGATACATGTCAGATTGATGTTTTGCAGATATTTTTGCCTTGCCTATGCATGCATTCCTTGCCGCCTTCTATCTCTCCCTCCCCCACTTTCTTCCTGTAACAGCTTATTGAGATAAAATTCATATACCATATGTATGCATTTTCTTAAAGATATCTTTTGATGAGAAAATTTTAATTTGCCTATTTTTTTTGATTATTATCAAAAATGTTTGCCTACCCTAAATTCATGAAGATATTCTCCTGGTTTTCTTCTAAAAGTTTTATGAGTCTAGCTTTTATGTTTAAGTCTGTAATATATCTTGAATTTTTTTTTTTTGTATGGTATGAAGTGTGGGTTGAGATTTATTTTTTTCTACATACATATCCAATTGTTCCAACATCATTTATTGAAAAGACTATCTTTACTGATGTGCCTTTGCATCCTTGTAAAAATTTAGTTGTCCATATATGGGTCATATTAGTTTTGGACTCTGTCCTGTTTGATATATTTGTCTATTTTTAGGCCAGTACCATACTCTCTTAAGAGAGTTGCAGCTTTATAATCTTGCATTCTAACAGTGTTAGTTTTCCAATATGATTCTTCTTTTTCAAAGTTGTTTTGGTTATTCTGTGTTCTTTGCATTTCCATATGAATTTTAGAATGAGTTTATCAGTTCCTAAGGAAAAAAAAAAAAAGCCTGCTGGGATTTTCACTGCGATTGCATTCAACTGATGTAGATTAACTTGGGGGAGACTTGACATCATAATAATATTGAGCCTTCCAAACCATGAACATAGTTTATCTTTTTATTTAGGTTTTCTTCAACTTCTGTTACCGGTGTTTTGTAGTTTTCAGCATAGAGATTTTGCACGTGATGTTAAATTATTCTTAAGATTTCTGGCCAAGTGAGGTGGCTCCCTCCTGTAATAGTAGCACTCTGGGAAGCTGAGGCGGGAGGATTGCTTGTGGTTGGGAGTTTGGGACCAGCCTAAGCAAGAGCAAGACCTCATCTCTACTAAAAACAGAAAAATTAGCCAGGTATGGTAATGTGCACCTCTAATCCCAGCTACTGAGGAGGCTGAGGCAGGAGAATCACGTGAGCCCAGGAGTTTGAGGTTGCTGTGAGCTAGGCTGACACTGTGTCACTCTAGCCCAGGTGACAGAGCAAGACTCCCTCTCAAAAAAAAAAAAAAAAGATTTACTTTTTTGTTGATATCGTAAATGAAACTTCTTAAAGCTTTATTTTCCACTGTTAGTTTTGGTAGCTGCTTTTTTAGATTCCGTGGGATTTTTAAATAACAGTTTGTCATCTGCAAGTAGAGGCTGTTGCTTTTTCCTTTCTGATTTTTCTGTCTTTATTTTGCCTTAGTGCAAAGGCTAGGATTGCCAATACAGTGGTGAATGGAAATGGTTAGAATGGGCATCCTTGCCTTCTACCTGATCTTAGGAGGAAGGAGTTTCAGTATTTCACATTTAAATATGATGTTACAAATATTTTTATGGATGCTTTTTATCATAATAAGGAAATTCCCTCCTGTTCCTACTTTGCGGAGAGTTTTTGTCATAACAGATGTATTTTATTCAGTGCTTTTTTTTTTTTTTGCTTTTTTTGCATTGTACAGTTTTTCCCTTTATTCTGTTAGTGTGCTAAATTCCTTTGATTTTCAAATATTAAACCAGCCTTGTATTCCTGGATTAAACTCTACTTGATCACGATGTGTTATTTTAGTATTGCTAACTTTGATTTGATACTATTTAAAAATTTTTTCACATATATGTTTATTGAAGGATATTGTAATTTTCTTTATTTGTGATGTCTTTGTCACAGTTTGTCACAGTTTGGTATTAGGATGATACTGGTCTCGTAAGACAAGGTGTAAATGTTTCCTCCTCTATTTTCTGAGAATTTGTATAATATTGGTGCTGTTTTTTCCTTAAATACTTGATACAGTTCACTAGTAAAATAATGTGCGTGGAGTTCTATTTGTGGGGAGCTCTATAATAATTTTTTTTAAATAGATAAAGTCATTCAGATTTTGTTTTATCTGAATAAACTCTGGGGATATGTTAAAATTTGCAGCTAATATTTTGAGAATTTCTTTCTCCTTTTAATTCCGCCAATTTTTACTTTACATATTTTGAGACTCTAATTAGGTGCATGCACATTTATGATTGTTGCACCTTTTATAATTTTGAAAAATCCCTCTGTTTTAAAGTCTACTATATATGATATTAATATTTCAGTTCCAGCTTTCTCATACATACTGCTTGCATGGCACAAGTTATCCCCCCACCTCAGCCTCCCTAGTAGCTGGGAGTAGTAGGGTGTGTGCCACCATGCCTGGCTAATTTTTTTTTCATTTTCTTAAAGATGGGGTCTCACTGTGTTGGTCAGCGTAACATCTGCCTTTTACTCAGAGTGTTTAGCCTTTAACATTTAATGTAATTAATGACATGGTTGTACTTCTGTCTACCATTTTAATATTTGTTTTCTGATTTTTCCCTCTTTCTTACTCCTTTATTCCTATCCTGTTCCTGCCCTTTTATTGGTAAATTGAATGTATTTATATAATTCCATTTTAATTTGTCTATTGGCTTTTTAGCTATACATCTTTGCATTTTCTTCCCTTTAGTGGTTCCTCTAGGGATTATAATATACATCTTTAGCTTTTTATCATTTATTTAGAGTTAATGTCGTAGCATTTCATGTAAAATGTAGAAACCTTGTGACTCTCTAAATTTGTTTCCCCCAATCTGTTTTGCTGTATTTGTCTTATGTATTCTATCTGCATAGTTTGAAACTTTGTAAGATAATGTTATAATTTTTGCTTTAAACCATTAGTCTAATTTTTATATGTACCCCATATTTGCCATTTTTCATGCTCTTCATTTCTTAAAGAGTATTTGAGTTTCTATCTAGTACCATTTCTTTCAACTTAAAGAATTCTCTTTTATCTGAAAATGTCCTTATTTGCCTTCATTTTTAAAGACTATTTTCCCTCATTGTAGAATTCTGAATTAACAGTTTTGTATTTGAGCTCTTTCAAGATTTCATTTTCACAATCTCTGGTCTCTATTGTTTCTGAAGAAAAGTCCATGGTCATCAAAATTGTTTTGTTTGCAATGTTTCATTTTTCTTTGGTTGTTTCAAGTATTTTTCTTTGTTGTTGACTATGACATACCTACTTGTGGTTATTTCTAGATTGACTATGCTTTGATTTTTGGGGAAGAAATGGTGTAAGGTCCCACAGTTCCCTACAGCCTGGCTGGACTCAAACAGCAAATTGTGTCTCTTAGGCAGTGGGTCAAATTTTAATTCAGTTCTTCTAGTTACTTGAAAATTAACTACACATGCTTAGTTCAGGAGTTATCCAGAGATTTAGACAGAGTTTATATACCGAATTTGGGACTCTCCTTTGCCCTGTGGCTCATGTCCCTGCTAGGATTATCCTCTCATTTTTCAGCAGCTATGGATTGCCCTGAACTCTATCCTTTGGTCTTTAAGCTAGAAAGGCTATGAAGGTTTCTGTTGGAGTTTTAATTCTCTTCTTGTAGCACAGACCAGGACCACCTGGGCTAAAAGCTGTAAAACACAGAGAACTCTCCCCATATCAATCCTTTCTTACAAGAGTTGACTCCGTTCTGATCATTCTCTAGTGCTTTCATATAGTTGGTCTATAAATTTTATCCAGAGTTTATAGTTTTATCTATGGGAAGGTCATTCAGAAAGGAGCTCACATGGCCATTACTTGGCCAGAAGCAGAATCCTCCCTGCTTAGATTTTGAGAAAAACAGAAGATTGAGATCCTACAGTATTCCGTTTCAGTTTATCTTTCTTGATCTCATATGGTACTTGTCTTGCTTATTGCTCGCACTATTCCTTCACTGAATTATTACCTCAGGAAATTAATAATCTTGCAAAGTGAGAATATAAAAAGAAGTCAATATGGTCCCCCCACCCAAGACGCCCGTTTTTACTTCCAAGTCTGTCCTAACTTAGCCTAGTCTGGTATGTTTATGGCTAAAATTAGCCACATTTGGTATTTTTAACTTAATAGTGCTTAGGAAGTACTTAGAGCTACTTTGCCATATAACTTGATGAAAATAATGTGAGGAAAAAAACTACAGGAAGCAGGTGGAATAATCTATTCAGTTGCTCTGAGAACAATTTCTTGTTAATGGGAGAATTTGCTATGCTAGGGAAGTATGTGCTGCCAAGTGAAGTGTTTCCCCATATTTTTTCCCTCTTTTACCATTTCTAGATGTATATATTAATACTTTTGGTGAGCTATACTACTATTAATGAGGGTTTAGAATTGATGGTATATTGGGAATTGATATTTTAAAATTGCAAGTCCAGTTTACAAAAAAAAAAAAAAAGATAGTTGGCCAGATAACAAGTATGAGCCCTGTGTGCCTGTGTGTGTGCTATGTGCTATGGAGCATATCAGATCTAAGGTTATTTCAGCTTTTAAGAAGTTTAGGGTCTTGGGGTCAGGCAAGAAGGAGTAGTAGAGGGGTGGTGTATTAGTTATTTATAGCCTCACACTAAATTACACCAAAATTTAGTGGCTTAAAACAGTACACTTTTATTATCATACAGTTTCTGTGGGACAGGAATCTGAGTTTGGCTTTGCTGGGTCATCAGGCTCAGGGTCTGTCACAAGTGTAGTCAACATGTTGGCCAGTTCTGCACTCTCAACTGAAGTCATCACCAGGGGAGGGTCTACTTCTAAGCTTCTTCACATTGGTTGGTTTCAGTTGCATGCCACCTGTGGGACTGAGAGCCTCAGTTCCTTCCTGGCAATTGGCTTTGTCGCATGGACCTCTCCATAAGGCAGCAAGCAAGATGAAAGCCAGATTCTTTTTGTAAATTAAGCTAGGAAGTGATATTACGTATCTTTTGCCATATTCTGTTCAATAGAGGCAAATCTATGGGCATGAATGCCAAGAAGCCCAGAGATCATTAGTAACCATCTTTTTTGTTGCTGTTGGGTTGGGGGAAGTAAGAAGAAGGTATATATTTTTATATCTTAAAGTGTATATTTATAATATATTGAGACAGAAACTCACAGCAGGGTGAGATATTTTAAAAGCACAGTTTACCACTAGGACGCTATGGGTTGTCACTAACAAGCCAAAGATATGTCTTATAGAAAGAAGAGCAGCAAAGCATCTCAAAGGAACATGACAAAACTTTAGTTATAGCAAGTTGGACTAATTCTAGAAAATGTCATTGTGTTTTCTTTATTCCTAATTTAAAAAAACTTACATTAAAATATAACCTTTAATCAAATGCAAGTGAGATCAATATAGTTTTTAACTCTTTGATGGACAAAAATACTTTGTCATTTTTTTTTTTTTTTTTGAGACAGAGTCTCACTGTGTTGCCCGGGCTACAGTGCCGTGGCGTCAGCCTAGCTCACAGCAACCTTAGACTCCTGGGCTCAAGCATTCCTCTTGCCTCAGCCTCCCAAGTAGCTGGGACTACAGGCATGCGCCACCATGCCCAGCTAATTTTTTCTATATATTTTTAGTTGGCCAATTAATTTCTTTCTATTTTTAGTAGAGACGGGATCTCGCTCTTGCTCAGGCTCGTTTCGAACTCCTGACCTTGAGCGATCCTCCCGCCTCAGTCTCCTAGAGAGATAGGATTACAGGTGTGAGCCACTGTACTCGGCCCGTACTTTTTTCAAATAAAGTTCTTATGTGTATTTTTTGTTGTGCTAAAATCTACACAACATAAAATTTACCTTTCTAACCATTTTTCAGGGTGTGGTTCAGTGGCATCTCCAGAACTTTTTCATCTTCCCAAACTGAAACTCTACTCAGATAATCACTCCCTGTTCACTCTCCCCATCCCCTTCCAACCACCATTTTACTTTCTGTCTCTGTGAATTTGACTATTCTAGGTACTTCACATAAGTGGAATTATACATTATTTGCCCTTTTGTGTCTTGTTTATTTCACTTAATATAATGTGAATATATTATGTTCATATTATATTAATGTTAATATATTTCACTTAATATAATCTTCTTGAAGAAGATTCATCCATGTTGTATTATGTATCAGAATTTCATTTCTTTTTAAGGCTGAATAATCTTCCATTGTCTGTATGTACTACACTTTGTTTATCCATTCATCTGTTGATGGACATGTGGATTTTTCCACCTTTGGGCTATTGTGAAGAATGCTGCTATGAACATGGGTGTTGATTCATCCAGTCTGTTTCTGAAGTAAGTTTATAGCTCCATGAAATCCAAAACTGATTACCACTGGCTTATTTTGTGCATTACACTTGTAATCAGAGTTGATATGTGAGTATTTTTTTTTTCCTCACCTCAACAGTCTGTCCTCCCTCACCACCTGAGTATCCCAACAATTTGGTTCAATTCGGACACTTATTATCCAGAGTTAATGCAGACCCCACAGGTTAAGGATTTAGTCCCACAAGACTGCCCCTACTTCAGATGCCAGATGCAAATGGGGTGCCCAGGCTACCCGCATGTCTGCCTGGCCAACTACAAGTTCAGGGGTCTGTCCCCCACTCCCCCCAATTTGATGATTCCCTTGAATGAGTCCCAGAACTCAGGAAAGCACTTTACTATTTATTACCAGTATATTATAAAGAATACAACTATGGAACAGCCAAATGGAAGAGATATGTAGGGCAAGATATGGAGTGTGGGGGAGAGTTAGATCTTCCATGCCCTTTCTGGGTGCTGTCCCGAAACCCTCATCTGTTCACCAACCCAGAAGCTCTCTGAACTTTGTTGTTTAGGGTTTTCATGGGGGTTTCATTATGTAAGTTTGATTGATGAAATCATTGGCCATTGGTGACTGAACTCTGTCACAAGATGATGGGGGCTATTGGGGTGGGTGAGTGGACCTGAGTTCTAATCCTTGAATTATGACTTGGTATTTCTGGCCTCTAGGCCCCATATTGAAGCTATCTAGGAGCCCCTCATCCAAGAATCATTTCATTAATACCAAAGGCATGCTCATCACTCAGGAGATTCCAAGAGTTTTAGGAGCTCTGTGCCAGGAACTCAGGTCAAAGACCAAATACAGTTGACTCTTGAGAACAGTGTGGGAGTTAGTGGCACCTACCTCTGCGCAGTGGAAAATCAGAGTGCAACTTTTGACTCCTCAGAACTTAACTACTAATAGCCTACTGTTGACTGGAGCCTTATGGGTAACATAAACAGTCAATTAATACATATTTTGTATGTTATGTGTATCACAGTGCTGTATTCTTACAATAAAGTAAGCTAGAGAAAAAAATGTTATTAAGAAAATCATGAGGAAGAGAAAATATATTAACTGTTCATTAAGTGTTAGTGGATCATCATAAAGGTCTTCATCCTTGTCTTCACATTGAGTTGGCTAAGGAGGAAAAGGAGAGGTGGTTCTTGCTGCCTCAGGGATGGCAGAGGCAGAAGAGATAAAGGAGGTGGATGGGGAGGCAGGGGCAGGCACACTCGGTGTAACTTTTATTAAAAATTTCTGCGTATAAGCAGACTTGCACAGTTCAAAACCGTGTTCAAGGGTCAACTGTATTTTTTATTATGCCACAGGATATCTGTCTCTAGTGAGGAGAGGTCCTCAGATGCTGTGAAAAGGAATTAGAGGCTTGAGTTGGCATTTGTCACTAAACCCCATCAGGCAGTGCTATCCCTTCCTGGCTGGGCCTTAATGTGGCTTCTTTGAGTCCATGATGTCTTCTAGGACTACACGGTTATTTATTTGGGTTCAACTTAATCCCTTCATGGCTTGCCATGTACCCTCGTGGCTATTACTGCTTTTCCATAACACCTCAGCTGTTACCCATATCTTATTTTTTCTTCTCTTTATTCTTGGCTTCTCCTCGTCGTGCTTCTTGGCTTTTTAAAAGTTGGATTTATATCCTTAACATCTCATTTTGAAGATTTCTTTTCATCTTCATCAGAAAACTAATCAATTTGTTTTTACATTTTTTATCTTTCTTGGTTATTTAGATTTATTTGGAAATATCCTTGTGTCTGTGGTTATAGCTTTCACAAGGAAATTGAAATGACCAGACATTTGATTGCTAAGTGGTTTGTATGTATCTTAAATAAGCATTAGTCAAAGCTATTCAATTAACTATGTTTTTCAATATTTGTGATGTTTCCAGCAACCCATTGTACAGCAACGGGGAGGAAGGAGGTGGAGGAAAACTCTGGGGCATTATATCTAATTCTCCTGGTTTTAGATTTCATATATATATGAAATATTTTTAATTTTTCAGCATATTAAGGGGTACAAGTATTCTTGTTACATGGATGAAGTCAGTGCTTTTAGTGTGCCCATCACCAGAATAGTGTACATTGTACCTGATAGGTAAGTTTTTATCCCTCCCCCTTCTTAGTTTTCAGTGTCCTTTATACCACTTGGTAAACATACCTACCCATTGTTTAGCTCCCACTTATTAGTGAGAACATGTGGTGTTTGTTTTTCCATTCTTGAGATACTTCACTTAGGATAACGGTCTCCAGTTCCATCCAAGTTGCTGCAAATGAAATTATTTTATTCATTTTTATGGCTGAGTAGTACTCCATGGTGTATGTATATCCCACATTTTCTTTATCCACTCATCAATTGATGAGCACTTAGGTTGATTCCACATCTTTGCAGTTGTGAATTATGCTGCAGTAAACATTTGAGTGCAGGCATCTTTTTGATAAAATTGATTACTTTTCCTTTGGGTAGATATCCAGCAGTGGGATTGCTGGATCAAATGGTAGGTCTACTTTTAGTTCTTTGAGGACTCTCCATACTGTTTTCCATAGAGGTTGTACTAATTTACAGTCCTACCAGTAATGTATAAGCATTCCTTTTCACCACATCCATGCTAACGTCTATTGGTTTTTGATTTTTTTAATGGCCGTTATGACAGGGATAAGGTGGTATCTCATTTTGGTTTTAATTTGCATTGCCCTGATGATTAGTGATGTTGAGCTTTTTTTCATATGTCTGTTGTCCATTTTTCTTCTTCCTTTTTTTTTTTACACTGACATATCTGATGCATCTCAATGACCATTTGTATATCTTTTGAAAAAACTCTGTTCATGTCTTTTGCCCACTTTTTAATGGAGTTCTTTGTTTTTTTTCTTGCTGATTTGTTTGAGTTCTTTATAGATTCTGCATAGTAGCCCTTTGTTGGATGTATTTTTAATTTAATTAAGTCCCATTTATTTTTTTTGTTGCTATATTTGCCTTTGTGGCCCTAGTCATAAATTCTTTGCCTAGGCTGATGTCTAGAAGAGTTTTTCCTGTGGTTTCTTTGAGAATTTTTATTGTTTCAGGTCTTACATTTAGGTCTTTAATCCATCTTGAGTTTTGTATATGATGAGAGTTAGGAATCCTGTTTCATTCTTCTGCATGTGGCTATCTAATTTTCCCAGCACCATTTATTGAACATGGCATTCTTTTCCCAGAGTGTGTTTTTGTCTGCTTTGTCAAAAATCAGTTGGTTATAGTTATATGGTTTTATTTCTGGGTTCTCTATTCTGTTCTATTGGTCTGCGTCTCTACCTTTGTACCAGTACCATGCTGTTTTAATTATGATAGCCTTGTGATGTAATTTATAGTCAAGGAATGTGATGCTTCCAGATTTGTTCTTTTTGCTTAAGATTGCGTTGGTTATTTGGGCTCTTTTTTGGTTCCATATGAAGTTTAGGGTTATTTTTTTCTAGATCTGTGAAAAGTGATGTTGATATTTTGTTGGGATTGCACTGAATCTATAAATTACTTTAGTCAGTGTGGACATTTCAACAATGTTGATTTTCCAATCTGTGAGCATGGGATGTTTTTCCATTTGTTTGTGTCATCTATGATTTCTTTCATCAGTGTTTTTGTAGTTCTCCTTACAGAGATCTTTCATCTCCTCAGTTCCGTGTATTCCTAGGTATTTTATTTTCTTTGCAGCTATTTTAAATGATATTGCATTCTTGATTTGACTCTCAGGTTGACTGTTGTTATTACTATATAGAAATGCTACTGATTTGTGTACATTGGTTTTGTAACCTGAGACTTTGCTGAATTATTTATCAAATCTAGGAGTCTTTTGGTAGAGTCTGTAGGGTTTTCTAAATACAAGATCATATTATCAGCAAACGGGTAAATTTGACCTCCTCTTTCCCAATTTGGATACCCTTTTTATCTTTCTCCTGCCTGATTGCTCTGGCTAGGACTTCCTGTATTATGTTGAACAAAAATTTCATATATATATATATATATATGAACTTTTTTCTTTTTTGAGGCACAGAGTGACCTAGTTTACAAAATGGGGTATTGCTTTAGCTTATATCCCACTGGGACTTCTTGAAGAGACATAGGTCCAAAATACTAAATTTTGAAAATGGGAAAATACTATTCTGTGTTAATCTACAGATTTGTTTATTGAATGATTTACATTTAGTAGTACATGTTTCTTGAATTGTAAGCTGTTAGTAGCATTTTGCCTTAGCTTGTTTCATGTAATCTTTGTGTAGAATTATATAAATGTTGTCACTTAACAAATATTCCTGTTGTGAATGATGAAGAGGTATCAGCTGCTATACTGACAAATGCCTTTTAGTTAATCTTTTACCAATACTTCAAGCTTTAGTTACTGAACTGTTTTTATTCCTAGAAATATTTTACCAAAAAATTTCAGTGTGGCATAAAAATTAGACAGTAGCATTGAGTTTGCTACACAAATATTGTTACAAGTTTTTATAAAATTTTTCTAATGAAAAATTATAAATAATTATAACCTCATTGTTCTGAAGCAATTTTATTACTCAGTGTTGTGACCTCTTTAGGTCTCCCATGATCTTTTGTCATCCAGTCACAGGACAAGAATAAAACACATACTACCTCCTGCAAAACTGCATTCATAATCTGTCCTGGATGGGTTGAGAGATGGGGCAGAAGCATGAGTAAGAGGGGAGAATGTGAGGATGACTGTTCCTGTCTGAGAATTCGGGGGCAGAATCTACGTGATTTATTGTTTAAAATCTTTGAGACTAAAATTGGTAAAATGAGCATTGCTTTTGTTAAGGTTGGGATTGCATGAGCTACTTAGGAGGATCGCCATTAACTACTGCTTAAGCATCAGGAGTATCAGAAGGCTGGTCTATATGGACTTTATTTTTAGCATAGAATTGTTATACCTGTTTGTTTTTTTCTGTTGCTCACTTTGGTATTTGATTTTTTTTAAAAAAATGAAACATGGTATGAAATAAGGTAAAATTCAAGTCAGTTTTTCCAGCAACATTATAGAATATTTAAAAGATGAACCTGTTCCTTATTATGAAATTGAGATTTGTGTATCTCAGGCTTACTTGGTAACAAATAATTGAGGTAGATAAAGCTAAGATTTAAAGATCCTATGGTAGAATTGGTCTTTTGTTCTTTAATATTTATCTATGGAGGTTAGAATTTAAAATCGAGTAGGATCTTTAGAAATCATCTCACTTTTTCTTTTCTTTCCTTTCCCTTTTCCTTTTCCCTTTCCTCTTTCCCCTTTCCCTTTTCCTTTCCCTTTTCCCTTTCCCTTTCCCTGCTCTGTCACCTAGGCTGGAGTGCAGTGGCAGGGTCATAGCTCACTGTAACCTCTAACATCTGTGCTCAAGCAAACCCTTCTGCCTCAGCCTCCTTAGTTGCTAAGCAAGGACTACAGGTGTGGGCTACTATAGCTGGCTAATTTTTAATTTTTTTTTTTAAAGAGATGGGGCCTTGCTATGTTGTGTGCAGGCTGTTCTTGAACTCGTGGACCCAAGTGATCCTCCCCTTCTTCCCTTCAAAAGTGCTGTGATAACAGGCTTGAGCCACCACACCTGGTCCACTTTTTCATTTTTAAATGAAGAAGTTTGAAGGATAGGACGTTATGTTGCCCAAGGTGAATCAAGGATTTAGTCACATTGCCATCCATTGATTGTTAGTAGCCACTCCATGTCTCAAGGGACGGATAGTACTTATCAGAATTTTTTCTAGACCTTGAAGCAAGGCTGATGATAAAAATAATTTTGTCAGTAAAGGAGTAATGACAGACAGTTCACCAATATAATAAACATGTACACAATTAAACAAATGTTGATTAATTTACACTTGTAATTGGATTCCGTTTAATGAATGAATGAGATACTGAGATTTAGGAGAAAACATTTATTGTGTTGCTTGTCTAAGTGCACTTTGTAGATCCTGATCTCCTCCTTTTGGCTTCTTATTATACTTAAATTTTTAGTTTATCTTCCCTATTAGAATCTACCCATAAAGACAGAAAGCCTCTGTCTTGTTCACTTTGTTTCTAGCACCTAGTAACAGCACTAATTGTTGACTGACAGGTTTATATGACTATGTGGGACACTTGCCATATTTAAAATATTTTAAGTGCGAATATTTTATTTTTTACAGTGAACAGAGTATCTGTCAGGCAAGAGCTGCCGTGATGGTTTATGATGATGCCAATAAGAAGTGGGTGCCAGCTGGTGGCTCAACTGGGTTCAGCAGAGTTCATATCTATCACCATACAGGCAACAACACATTCAGAGTGGTGGGCAGGAAGATTCAGGACCATCAGGTAAGGGTTTATTAAAATTCTTATTTAAGGTGATCTAATACGACAAAAGGACTTGGTATATTCACTACGATAAAGTAGTGCTTTAAAACTCTAATCAAAATAGTTTTGCTGGGAAAAACTGAATGTAGCTTTGCCTCCCCCCCCTTCTGCCTTTTATGAGGCCTCAATTTAGATGAGGATTTAGAACTAATTATATGAAAATATAAATATGAGTTTTTCCTATGAATCTTCATTAGATCTTCTGGCCTTCCAAAGAGCTAGTTTTTAGAATCTACAGTAAATTTTAAGACAAACAAAAATGAAATAACTACTTACGTAGCAGATTGTATGTTTATGGAATTTATTTCCTGCCAAAGGTGTAGGGTATGGTGCTGGAGAAAGGAGTTGAAAGTGCCAGTAGTTTCAGAAAATATTGTTAAATTTATATATGTTAGGAAAATTGTAGATAATGAGGTTGCTGCATAGTTAAGCTTTTGCAGTTCATGTCTGGAACGACAGCTAAGCTTTTGCTAATTCCTTGCTCTGGATTTCCTAGAAGGTAGCTGGATTATCTGATTACTTGATTTCTTGGGCCTTAACACCTTTTGTACCGCATAGAAATCTCTAAGACATACGCCAGGGACCTCACATTTCTGGGCAAACTGCACGTTATTTAAATAATTATAACTACAGTGAAAAACGAGAAAACTCGTGAGCGGTCCTTAAGGTGTTAACAGATCAGGAGTAGTAGACAGAGGAAAAAGCAGAAAGGGTCTTACTGGCATTAGCTATATACTCATAGAGGCAAGAAATTTTGTAAAGAGTAGATTTATAAAATACTTCTAGAAAAAGTATTTACCAGAGATGTTAAAATCATTCTGCTACACATGCAGGAAAAATAACAGATTTGCTTCTTCGGTGCCCAGCTGAGCTCCTACTAAAGAAGGGTAGGTTCCTAGATTTCTACTGCATGTGGTGTTGTAGTGTGTATGCAGGTGGTGCAGAGTAGCCCTGAGTTTCAGAATAGAGATTGTGAACTGGTAATAGCTAGAGACTTAGATTTGTCATACACTCATATGGGGACTGTGGGCCTATCAGAGGTTAGGCTGTGCAACTGGATATCTTTGCAAAAAATTGGGAATTTTAGTGGGACTCTACCCCATCAAAAGAGGACTGAGAGAAATCCTATTAGCACAGGGAGGTAAAGGAATTTGTTTCTGTCTGACTTGGTTTAGAAGCTCACCTGAGAAATGGTAAACTCCAACTTCACTTACACAACTCCAGCCAAGAAATTAACAAACATTGGTTGCAGGCCAGTGAAACTCTTGGGGAACCTGGTACAAACAAATGCATTGCCTCTCTGGAGAGAAATTTTCACAGTTCTGAGTTAGTTTGCAGAAAGAGCAATTTACTGCATTTTACCAAATTCATCCATTTAATACAAACTGTTTCAGCCTCTCCCTCTTTTTGCCCTTTCAGACTACCTTCTCTCTGTCTCTCCCCTGTGCCCTGCTGTGCCCTGCCCTCTTACTCTGTCCTCTCTCCTCCCCAGCCTCTCCCCTTTTTCTCCGTGCTCCAGTTTCCCTCTTGGAGTTGCAGAACCTTTCTCTGGTCTCCCCAGTCTCTTTACCAAGAGCCCCCTCTGTCTCATTGGTAGTCCAGGTTGTGCTAAGTGTTTTTTTTCCTCTTCCAACAGAATCTTTCAGGAGTGAGTTAGGCCACAATCAAATACTCCTAAGATGCTATTATAGGGAAAAAAATGAAAACTGGACAATTAAAACTGTGTAGAAATTGTTGAACATTCTTTTTTTTTTTTTTTT
>VBSM01002153.1:49782636-49819753 GCA_008086735.1 Cheirogaleus medius
AGAAAAAAGAATGAAAAAAAGAATACCACTCTACTTATAGGAAGGAAATAAAAAATTATAACCAAATGTTATGAAAAACTTTATGTCAATAAATGGGCCATTTCGTAGAAGAACCAACTTTCTAAAACTGACAGAAAGGTAGAAAAATGTGACAGACCTACAATCATGAAATAAATTGGTAGTTAATAATCCATAATAACTTCAGAATTTAAAAAGCTTCAGGGAGTCCAGAGCATTTACAAATGAACTCTAAAAACTTCATGATATTACCTATTTTATGCAAACCATTGTAGAGAATGATATTTTATAAAGCTAGGATAATTCTGATATCTAAAACATAGTAGACCAGTTTGAGAAAGGAAACTTATAAACCAGGATCAATTATGAACATATACACAGATAGAAAAGTCCTCAAGATATTAGCAGACCAAATGCACTAATGAATATGGAAAAGAATACTTCTTGATCAAATAGGGCTTATCTCTCTTTATCTCAGTAATATAAGGATAGTTTAACATTAGATAACCTGTTAATGTAATTTACCAGGAGGAAACCTACAAGAAGCAAGAGATTTAGGAAAAGCATTTGATAAAATTCAAATCAATACATAATAATTCTCAGCACATTAAGCATAAAAGTGAATATTCTTAAGCTGATAATGGTGGATAATAGAAGCACACAGCAAATATCTTACAGAATGGTACAATGTTGAGAGCATTTCCGTTAAAGTTGTGAATAAGTTGAGGATTTTAGTTCAAACTATTTTCATTTAGTGTTGCAGAGGAGGTTCAGGATAACCTAGTAATACAAAGACGAAGAATAGAAGCTGTAAGGATTGATAAGGAATAAATACTGATGATATAACTGGATTAAAAAACCCCAGGTGTCTGCAGGTAAACTGTTAGAACTAAAGAAGATTTTCTGCAAGGTTGCTGGATACAAGATCAGAGTATAAAAATCAGTAGCATTTTTCTATAAGTAGCAATAAACAATTAGAAAATATAATTTTATAGTGATACTACTTAAACAAATGACAGCATACCTAAGAATAAAATCTTATAAATAATTGATTTTCTCTCATTCCAGGGGTATATTGTTCATTTCTTAATGGTTATTGGTTTATTCTAAGTGGAAACATGTTATCACAATTTATTAAATATCTAAACTTTCAGTAGCAAGAGCTGTTAAAAAACACTGTTTGTGAAATTGAATATGTACAAATTATATAAATCTATATTAATAAGTATAAATATATTAAACTATTCCATTTTCTAGCTTAACATTTATTAAGTACTTATTATATTCTGGGTACTATGCTTAGGTTTTACATAGGTAATAAAGTTCCTGAAGAAAACTTGAAGGAAAGATGCCATAAAGAATGGGGATGTTAAGCATGTAAGCAAAGAAGTGCAGTTAAATGTTTCAGTTATGATAAATGTAAATCATAGCACAGTGAGGGCATAAAAGAATCATCAGTTTATTGAGAAGATAGGGAAAAGAGTTATGGATGCCTTCATAGACAAGATAAAATATTGAGCCACATCACAAGGAAATGCAGGTGTTTACTTCACTGTTTACTCAGTTATAGTGAGCCTAAAAATGGACAAGCATGTGTAGGATGGAACATCACCACCGAACTGGAATCGAGCTCATTGGGTCTAAAGCACAGAATTTAGGATTATGGTGAAGTCCAAGCCTGACAACATGCTTAGTATCCAATAAATAGTCATTAAATAAAAATATGCTTCTTCCTTACTTTTAAAGCATTTAAAGATAATGTACAGTATTGTCTATCCTTAACAGTTAGGTGAATGAAAGAATTGATTCAAATTTTAAACTTTTTTTTTATTGGCAAAAGAGAATCATTTGCTTAATATAATTTCAATTCTAGTAGTATTTTTCACAGTGTTTTCTTTTTTCTTTTCTTTTTTTTTTTTCACAGTGTTTTCTAACATTCTGCTACTGAACAATTGAAAAAGTAAATTTAACAAATCTTCTTCTGCCATTTTAACCTACTCGCCATGCAGAGATATAGATTTGCCTTGAAATGGTATTTATACTTTTCTGATAATGGTAAATTTTAGTAGCTTTGGGTTTCTAGTAGCTAAGATTTGTGGTCCTCACCCCAATATTTATAAAAACCACATGAGCTGTGCATGCGCCTGTAGTCCCAGCCACTCAGGATTACTTGAGGCCAGGACTTTGAGGCTGTAGTGTACTATGATAGTGCCTGTAAATAGCCACTGCACTCCAGCCCAGGCAGTAAGCAGGACCCATCTCTAAATAAATAAATAACGGCATGGTAAGAGGTCATCATCATATTTTTTATTGTTGTAAAATAACGCATATTTTAACTATTTTTAAGTATACAGTTCAGTGGCATTAAGTACATTCACGCTGTTGTGCAACCATCACTGCCATTCATCTCTAAAACTTTTTTTCCATTACCCCAAACTAAAACTCTCTACCTTTTAAGCAGTCACTTCTTATTTTGCCCCCCTCCCAGCCCGTGGTAACCACTATTGTACTTTCTGTCTCTATGAACTTGACTATTCCAGGTATTTCACATAAGTAGAATCATAAAATGCTTGATCTTTGTGTCTGGCTTATTTTATTAGTACTTAATAGTATCTTTAAGAAGTTATATTTTAAAAATAAATTCAAGTTTGGGTATTGGTAGAGAAAGTAATTTAGGTAGAGGCTCTCTCTGAGAACTAAAACAATTGGACAGAATATTAAAAAGAAAAAATCTATTTGGAGAGCTTATATGGTAATGAAGAAATATGAGTGTGATCTGCGAGAATAAAGAGCCAAAGAGGTGAGTCCACCTTCGGACCTTTGTTTACCTAGAGGCATGTGTGAGTTTTGTAAAAGGGGGTACTAAGAAGCTAAGCAGAGCTTTTCGCAGATTTGTGGGACTTATACAACAAAAATTAGAGTTTAGGGCCTGCTAGTGAAGGTGGGTATTGACTTAATAATCTCCCAGGTCATGATTTGGAACCCAAAGCCTCATACTGTGGAAAGCAGTTTGAATCAGAATTAGATTGGCCTTTATAGGAACAGAAACCCAGCCTCTAGTAATTTCAATCATTGTTTAGATTATGTGATTTGAATTTGTTAGTTTTACTTTGCTGCTTGCTAAAAGCAAATGTACATCTCTCTGGAAAAATAAAACATCATTAAAGGCCTCAAAATTTCCATACAATTGTCCATACATGATGTCTGGCACTCAATCAAAATAACCAGGCATACAAGTAGACAAAAAGAACAGGAATAGAACAGATCCACTGGTGAATCCAGTTAATGGAATTATCAGAAGTAACTGCTGTTAACAACTCAGTGATAGATGGATTTTATAGTGAATTAGAAACAGTTACAAAAAATTAGTGAAATGGAATATAGCCAGAAGAAAATACTCAGACTGAAGCGCTACGAGAAAGAAAAAGACACATAAAAAAAGCACTTGAGAGACATGGGGAATACAGGGAAGAAGTATAATGTACGTCTAATTGGAGTCCCAGGAAGAGAGGAGAAAATGGGGCAGTAACAATCATTGAAGAGATAATCAACAAGAATTTTCATAAGTGATGAAAGAATGTCAACTTAGAAATAAATAAATCTTAAGTGGGATAAATACAAAGAAAACCATACATAAATTCACCATATTAAAATCACTGGAAACTAAATACCAGTTGAAACTCTTAAGAGCAGCCAAAGGAAAAGAGACAAATTTAAGGAAGCAACCATGAACTGCCAGCTGAGTTCTCAACAGAAACAATTTAGAAGGCAGTGGATTTCAAAGTACAGAAAGAAATAAATGACCACTTAGAATTCCATACCTATTAAGAATGCACTTCTTAAGTGAAGGTGAAATAAACACATTTTGTGACAAAAACTGACAGAATTCATCACTAGGAGATCTGCATTGAAAGAAATAGTAAATTGTGTTCTCCAAGATAACAAATGATCTCAGCAGAAGCTTGGAGAGGGCAGAAGGAATAAAAAGCAATAGAAAGAATAAATACTGGGTAAATCTTAATTGATCACTAACTGTAGAAAACAAACAGTCATGTGCTACATAATAACATTTTGGTCAACAGTGATGGATCTTTATATGATGGTGGTCTCATAAGATTATATAGTAATAGAGCTGAAAAATTTCTTCTTGCCTGGTGATTTCATAACCTTGTAGCACAATTACTTTATTTTTATTTTTTAAAATAAATTTAGTGTAGTCTAAGTGTACAGAGTTTATAAAGTGTACAGTATTGTACAATGATGTTCTAGGCCTTCATGCTCACTCACCACTCACTCACTCACTCAGAGCAAGTACCAGTCTTGCAGGCTCCATTCATGGTTAAGTGCCCTGTACAGGTCTATCATATTTTAAACCTCTTATACTGTATTTTTACATTTTTACACATGTACCATTTCTGTGTTTCAGTACGCAAATACTTACCATTGTGTTATAATTGCCTACAATATTCAGTATAGGAACGTGCTATACAGGTGTGTAGCTTAGGTGCAATAGGCCATATAGCATAGTTGTGTAGTAGGCTATACTATCTATGTTTGTGTAAGTAAACTATGATGTTCACATAATAATGAAATTGCCTGATGACACATTTCTCAGAACATATTTCCATTGTTAAGCAACACACCACTGTAATAACACTAACATGGGGCTTACAATATGCATAGAATTAAAATACCTGATAAAAATAGAATAAGAGTCTGGGGCTGGTGGGGTGGGGTGTTATTGGATAGAACGTATTCTAAAGTCCTTATATTGTTGAGGAAATGGTAAAAGTATTAATTTTTTATTTATCTCTGATAAGTTGAAGATGCCTGTTATAATCTCCAGGGCAACCACTAAAAGAATAGTGAAAAATTGTATAATTAGCAAGCTAATGAAGGCAATAATAATAAACTCTAAAAGAAGGTAAGTAACAAGAGGCAAAGGAATGTGGAACAGTCTGGTCAGATAAAAAGCAAATAGTAAAATGTTAGATTTAGGCCCAAGTTTATGTATAATTTTCATTAAATGTAAGTAGGCTGAACACTCAAATTTAAAGCAGAGATTAGCAGATTGGATAAATAATACAAAGTATGCTGTTAACAAAGTATACATGGAAATATAAGAAATATAAAAAATGTTAAAAATAAAAGGATGAGAAAAGAATAAATCATAAAAATACTAACCCAAAGAAGAAAAATTTTTAAAAAGCTGATATTACACAAAGTAGTCTTTAAGGCAAAAACATTATTAAGAAAACCCATACATTTCATAACAAAGGTTTTTAACAAATTTTTTAAATCTTTAACTTGATAATAGATGTACATGTTTTGGGGGTACACGTGATAATTTTCATAAAATTTGTAAAGCTCAAATCAGTGTAATTGGTATATTCATCACCTTAAATATTTGACAATGGTAGAAACATTTGAATTATTCCAGCCATTTAAAAATTTACATTAGATTATTATAAGCTGTAGTCACTCTATTAATCTTTCTAACACTAGGTCTTATTTCTTCTATCAAACTGTGTATTTGTACCCATTAATTAACCTCTTTTCATTCTCCTCTCCCCCTACCCATCCTGGCCTCTGATAACCAACCCATCGACTCTCTATCTTCATGAGATCCACTTTTTTAGCTCCCAGGTATGAGTGAAAATATCCTGTATTTGTCTTTATGTGCTTGGCTTATTTCACTTCATGTAATGACGTCTGGTTCTATCCACATTGCTGCAAGTGACAGGATTTCATTCGTGTGTGTGTGTGTGTGTGTGTGTATGTGTGTGTGAGTGAGAGAGAGAGAGAGACAGAGACAGAGACAGAGAGAGGAGAAAGAGAAGAGAGATACAGGTATTTATTGCTATAAACTTGCCTCTTGGTACTGCTTTTGCTGTATCCCATAGATTTTGTATGTTTTATTTCCATTTTCATTTGTTTCAAAAAATTTTAAAATTTCCTTTTATTTTCTTCCTTGTCATATCTGTCATTCAAGAGCATTTTGTTTAATTTCCATATGTTTATGTATTTTTCCAAGGTTCCTCTTGTTATTGATTTCCAATTTTATTCCATTGTGGTCAGAAAAGATAGTTGATAGGATTTCTACCTTTTTGAGTTTGGTGAGACTTGTTTTGTGGCCTAAGACATGGTTTCTGTGAAGAGTGTTCCAAGTCCTGATGAAAAGAATGTGTGTTCTGCAGTAGGTGAAGTGCTCTGTAAATGTCAGGTAGGCCTGTTTGGTAACTTTGATGCTTCTTTGTTGACTTTGTTTCAGGACCTGTCCATTACTGAGAGTGGGGTGTTGATGGTCCCATACTATTGCTGTATTGCAGTCCATCTCTCTCTTTAATGTTTGCTTTGTATACCTAAGAGTTCTGGTGTTGAGTTCATAGATATTTATAATTGTTATATCCTCTTGCTGATTGGCCCATTTATCATTATATAGTGCCCTTCTGTGTCTGTTTTTAGTCTTTGATTTATAGTCTATTTTATCTGATTGAAGTATAGCTACTCTTCCTCTTTTTTGGTTTCTAGTTTCATGGAATATCTTTTTTCACCCCTTCACTTTGTCTATATGTGTGTTTATAGATGAAGTGGGTTTCCTATAGGCAGCATGTAGTTGGATGTTGTTTCTTTATCCATTCAGCTACTGTATGCCTTTCAATTGGAGAATTGAGTCCATTTACATTGTGCTTTATTGATAAGACTCACTGCTACCATCTTGTTATTGGTTTTCTGGTTGTTCTATGGCTCCTTTCTTCCTTTCTTTGTGTTAAATGATTTTCTATAGTAGTATGTTTTAACTCATAGCTTTTTATTTTGAATGGATCTCTTGTAGGTTTTTGATTTGTGGTTACCATGAAGCTTACGAAAAACAACTTTCAGATATAACTAGTTATTTTGAAGAGATGACAACTTATCTTAGATCACATAGAAAGGAATAGAAATGAAGAAAAAATGGGAAATAAAACTTTAACTCCATTCTTTCACTTTTGACTTTACATATTTTTATCTGTTTATCTTTGTCTCACTTTACATATTTTTATATCATTTGTCTCTTAACAGGTTACTGTATGGATTACTGTTTTTGATGAATTTGTCTTTCGGGTTCTATCCTAGAGTTATGAGTGGATTGCACACCACAGTTACAGTCTTAGAGTATTCTGGGCTTGTCTATGTACTTAATTTTACCACTGAGTTTCATACCTTCAAATGTGTTCTTTTTGCACATTCATGTTTTTTTTCTTTTATATTGAAGAACTTTCTTTAGCAGTTCTTGTAAGAGAGGTCTGGTGGTAGTGAATTCTCTCAGCTTTTGTCTGTTTCCCTTCATATTTGAAGGATAGCTTTGATGGATACAGTATTCTTGGATGGCAGTCCATGTTCCCCCTTCCCCCCTGCCATTTAGCACTTTGAAAATGTTGTTCCATTCCCTCCTGGCCTGTATGGTTTCTGTTGAGAAGGCCATTGCCAGACAGACTGAAGCGCCTTTATATGTTACTTGCTTCTTTTCTCTTGTTGCTTTTAGGATTCTCTCCTTGCTGTTGACTTTTGAGAGTTTGATTACTGTATATGCTTTGGGGTAGTCTTATTGGAGTCATTTCTGTTTGGTGTTGTCTGACCTTCCTGTATTTTGATATTTAACTGTTACTCAAGTTTTAGAATTTTTTCTGTTATAATTTCTTTGAATAAGCTTTCTACCCTTCATTTTCTTGCTCAGTTCCCTCCTGAACACTAGTAATTCTTAGGTTTGGTCTTTTGAGGTAATTTTCTATGTTTTAAAGATAATCTTTGTTCCATTCTTTTTCCTTTTTTTTTCTTCCTCTCTGTATTTTCAAGTAGCCTCACTGATTATTTGAGCTCACTGATTCTTTTTTCTGCTTGATCCATTCTGCTGTTGAGCCTTTAATGAATTTTTGGTTCAGTTTTAAGATTTGATTTTTTTTTTTTTTTTACCATTTCAATCTCTTTGTTAAATTTTTCTGATATATTTTTGAATTGCTTTTCTGTGTTATCTTGGAGATCACTGTGTTTCTTTCAAGCTGCTATTTTGATTTGTTGATCAAAGAGCTCACATATCGCTGTCTGGTTAGGGTCAGTCACTGGTTCCTTGCTTTGTTTGAGGAGGTTATGGTCCCCTGTTTGATAATGTTTATTGTGAATGTACATCTATGCCTGTGCATTGAAAGATTAGGTATTTATTCCAGTCTTCTCAGTCTGGCCTGTTTTAGTTTTAATTGCATATGTTTGCCTAGAGATTGTTTGCAATTTACTTGTTGATTTTCTTTCTTTTTTTCCTGCTAGGTCATTGCCTCCTTTTCGGTACTAGATGATGCCTTAAGCTCAGGTTTGCCTCAGTTCTAGTAAACAATCAGAGTGCCACCTGTCCCAGTGGAGATATCCCAGTGGTGTGGGAAGGCTCACTAGGGGTTTGTGCTTGGTTGACCTGTGGAACGAACCTCTTAGAACATGGTGCTGCTGAACAGCCATTCTGATTTGGCATCTCTTTTGGCTGAGTTACAGAACAGAGTTTGCAGGGCTGGGGATGGTGGTTCCCCCCTTTTTGTCTCTGGTGGTTCTCAGGGATATTTTTCCCTTCAGCCTTCCTGTGAGTTGAGGCAGGGACAGGTCTCCTAAGATGATAGGGAAGCTGGGTGTCCTCCCTGAGCTCACTTTTTCCAGTGTAGAAGCCATGAGTCTGGGGACAATTTTCCATGTGCTTAGTGCTGGGCAGATGGGGGCAGGGGTGTTATGGATATGGAAGTTCAATTCTCTTACCGTCTGCTTAGTTTTTTCAGTTCTCTGTGGCTCCCAAAACTGTCTCATTGTCATATTTCAGTTCTGGGTTATTGCTGGTAATGATTTTGTCAATGTGTATTTGTTTTTGGTTTGCGGAGAGGGAGGAGTGCAGCCAGCTTGCTTCTTTGCTGCCATTTTGGAACCAGAAGCGGAAAGGTTTAATTCACGAATTGTAGTGGGAGACTTTAACTCACTTCTCTTAGTAACTGATGGAACAAGTAGTCAGAAGAAAAAATTAATAAAAATACAGAAGATTTGAACAATACAATTATTACACTTAACCTAATTGGCATATGTATACATACCTTACAAATAGACATGTCACAATTTCAAAATTGAATATTTGCTTGATCATAAAGCAAGTATCAACACATTTCAAAGAGTTAAAATCCTACAGAATGTGTTTTTTGGCCACAGCAGAATTAATCTGGAAATGAGAAGATAATGGAGAAATCTCATAAGTTTAGAAGTTAAGATATATATTTTTAAATAGCCAATGGGTCAAAGAAGGAATCATAATGAATTTAGAAATATTAGTTTAGCTGACTGATGGTGAACATGTTACATATCAACACTGATACTTTTTATCACTGATAGAATGCAACTAAAATTGTGCTTTAGGTGAAATTTAGAGACTAAAATGTTTACATTGGAAAAGAAGTATTGATGACTTTTTAGCCAACCTACCTAAGCATTCACCTCAAGAAATTAAAGAATAGGCAATGAAAACTAAATAAATTAGAAGGAGGGTAATAATAAAGAGCTGACATGAATGCAGTAGAAAGGAAACACTAAGGAAAAGATTTGTTCTAAAGTCCCCTGGAGGAGCAGCTTGAGAAAAAAGAGAGAAGGTATAAATAATTATTACCAAGAAGGATAGGATATCACTACAGATCCTACAGATGTGAGATGGTTAAGGAGACATTTTGAGCTACTTTATGCCAGTAATTTTGAAAATTTAGATGAAATGTACAAATTCCTAGGAAAATACAACCTGCCAAAATTGGTGAGAAAAAATAGAAAATCTGAAGAGCTTTATTACTTTTAGCAAAATTAATACCATAATTAAAAGAATTAAAAAGAAGACAATTCTTTGTTCAGGTGGCTCTACTGGTGGTGTTTTTTTTAACCAAACTTTTAATGAATAGGTCACACTAATATTACATAATTTGCTCCAGAGGATCAGTTCCCAATTCATTTTAGATCCAGCATAACTTTGACATAAAACCTGAAATGAATACAATAGAGAGGAAATTACAGATTAATCTGACTCATGAGTATAGATGTAAAAATTCTAAACAGCAATAGCAGACAGAAATCCAGGGATGTATTAATATAAAAATTGGTAATATGTGAAGACCAAGTCTGTCATAAGAACATAAAGTTGGTTCAATATTAGAAAATCTATCAGTGTAATTTACCACATAAAAAGAGAGAAAAGCTAAACGGTCATCTCGAGATGGTAAAAAGCAGTTGATAAAATGTAGTATCCAATTAGGATGAAAACGCTTAGCTGTCAAGGAATAGGAAAGTAATTCCCCAGTCTGAGAAAAGGTATCTAAAATAATAATGCATGAAGATCATATTTAATGGTTTAATTAAGAAAGCTTCCCTCTAAGATCAGGAAAGGAACAAAGATACCTAGAATTACCACTTATTTTTAACATTATATTGCAATTCCTAGCCAGTGTATGATGATAGGAAAAAGAAATAAACTGTACAAGGATTGGAAAAGAAGAAATAAAACTGTCAGTTGCAGATGACATGGTTATGTATTTAGGGGGAAAAAACCTGGATGTAAATTATTAGGATTGATAGAATAGTAGAATAGTCAGAATTAATAAATAGGTTAGATAACATTATAATTGATGAGTTTAGCAACGTTTCTGGATACATTGTCATTATACAAAAATCAATAGTTTTCATCAGTTAGAAAATGAAATTTTAAAAATAGTATTTACAATAGCAACAAAAATTTATCACTTAACATGTAATGAAAAGTATTCAAGACCCCTATATAGAAAGCTATCAAGCATTAAATAAAATCTAAATAAAAAATGTGGTATATGATATTCATGAATTAGAAGATAATTTTATGATATTAGTTCTTCTCAGATGGATCTGTTAGCTTTAGTGCAACCTTCATTAAGTCCTAAAGACGTCTTTGGTGGAAATCAACAAATTGTAGTTGCATATAAAGGGCCAAAAATAACCAAAGCAATAGCGAAGAACAAAAGAGAAGGACATATTCTAGTGGCCATCTAGACTTCTTATAAAGCTACAATACTTAAGACATTGTAGGACTTGGCAGAAAGATATATTGACCAATAGGATAAATAGAGGCATATAGACACCTGATTTATTAAAAAAGATAAACCCGCAGCATAGTTAATAGTGCTGGATCAGCTGGATATGCCATATTGGAACAAATAGAAACATACACTCTTATCTCACACCATAGACATAAATAAATTCCAGATGGATTGGAGATGTAAACGTGAAAGGTAAAATAATAAAGCTTCTGTAATATAAATGGGGATATTTTCAAGACCTTGGGATTGAGAAATTTTTCATAAACGGAACACAAAAAGCAGTTACTTTATATTTAGATCGCTAATTGGATAGAAAGTGAAGATCTTCTGTTCATCAATACAGAAGAGTGAAAAGGTAAGTTATGAAATAGCATATTTGCAACATAGATAACCAACAGTGGGATCATATTCAGAATGTATAAAAGACTCAGAAATCAGTGAAGAAAAAGACCGACAAATCAGGAAAAATGGGCAAGAGATTTAATTTAAGCAGGTATTCACAAAGAAGATATTTAGATAGCCAATAAAAGTATGTAGAAATAGTATTAAAACCTCATTAGAAAAGTACTAAACCTCATTAGTAATGTGGGAAATGCAAAACTAAAACCACAATGATACAGAATTCATATCCACTAGAATTGCTAAAATAAAGACTGACAGTACCAATTGTAATGTTGCATAGTATGCGGAGTTAGTGCAAGCTGTTGTATACTGCTGTAGAAGTCTAAATTGGTAGAACCAATTTGGAAAGTTACTTGGAGTTTTCTGCTGAAGTTGAACATACCCATGGCCTGTGATTGTTCCACTCCTGAGTATATACCCAACAAAAATGTGTGCTTGTGTTAACTAAAAGACATCCAGTAGAAAGTTCATAACATCACTATTTTGTAATAACCCAAACTGCAAAGAATCCAAATGTTCATCAGTGGGAGAATGGGTAAATAAACAAGGAATACCATAGAGCAATGAAAATGAACAGACTACAACTACATGGCTCTCATAAACATAATTTTGAGGAAAAGAGGGCAGATATAATACATACTGTGTAACTCCAATTACATAAAATCAAAAAAACCTGCAAAAGTAATTTATGACATTAGAAGTGTGGCTAGTCCCTTTTGGGAGGTGGGAGGAGTTAAGGGGCAGGGGATGGGGTGGTTCTGGTGTTAATGTTTGATTTCTTCTTAGTTAGGTTATTAGCTACATGGGAAGTTCACTGAGATACACATTTAGGTTTTATGTATATTTTTGTATTGTCAGTACTTAAACAAGTTAAAATGCTTCATAAGGGATATAGATTTTCTTTTGGTTTGCTGATTTACTGTTTTAAGGCAGGCCTTTGTGACCATACAACAAATTGACTTCTATCAGACTGATATTTCTGCAGGCTGCTTTTGCCCTAGATAATTGTTCTAACCATTTGCCAGGGTCTGTTAGGGACAGGTTTGTGTGAATATATGCAGTCAGTATTTGCTGACATCCTTGATTCTGCCAATTATTAGCTTGACTTTATAAAGAATTGTTATCTTTTAGGTCGTGATAAATTGTGCCATTCCTAAAGGGTTGAAGTACAATCAAGCCACACAGACCTTCCACCAGTGGCGAGATGCTAGACAGGTGTATGGTCTCAACTTTGGCAGCAAAGAGGATGCCAATGTCTTCGCAAGTGCCATGATGCATGCCTTAGAAGTGTTAAATTCACAGGAAACAGGTAAGGTGCCCATGGTTTACTTGTCTTGAAGTGAAGTGCCATATATATGTTAAAGCAAATCTTTTTGTCAACTTTCAAATCATATGTATATTTGAAATAATTCTTGAATTTGTTGTTTTCTACAAAAATGTGAACCTTTGTTGATAAATGTATAATCTAGAAGGATAATCCTATGAGTTTAGTTAATCTAGTAAGTTTTCAACCCTCTCATTTGAAATTATTTAGTTGTGTTTCATCCTGCTCTATAAACTCAACTTTTGTTGCAAGGACATGAGGCCCAGAGAAGATGCAGTGGATAGAAATTATGCTTATTTACCATCTTTCTTTTTATGAAGAAACACTTATGTTTCCTGAAACACATTTTTCAAGCCACTACGTAGCCCATGAACTTATATAGGACTAGGTCTCCTTCCTAATAGATAAAAATTGGATTCTAAAAATTGTTTAAAGATTTTGGGAGTGCCCTCTGGGAGTAAATGCAATGAATTGCATTTCCTCTGACTCTGCATGTTTTTAGAAAGATACATAGATCTCAAACTCCTGAGCTCAAGCAGTCATCCCGCCTTGGCCTCACACAGTGCTAGGATTATAGGCGTGAGCCACCACACCTGAATGATATATAGAAATAATTCACTTTTAAAAAACCCCAGGATTTAAAACTTGTATATGTGTTGGGGATGAGCTCAGTTTGTCTTGGTTTAGAAAAAAAGAAATATACCAATGAGTTTATTTCTTTGAAGAGAAAGATTTTTATAATTGGAAAATATATGTTATCTAAAGAAACAATACAGATATGAGGCTGGGTGTGTTGGCTCACGGCTGTAATCCTAGCACTCTGGGAGACTGAGGCGGGAGGATCTTTTGAGCTCAGGAGTTTGAGACCAGTCTGAGCAAGAGCGAGACCCTGTCTCCACTAAAACAATAGAAAGAAATTAGCTGGACAACTAAAAAATATATATATAAAAAATTAGCCGAGCATGGTGGCGCATGCCTGTAGTCCCAGCTACTTGGGAGGCTGAGGCAGTAGGGTTGCTTGAGCCCAGAAGTTTGAGGTAGCTGTGAGCTAGGCCGATGCCACGGCACTGTAGCCCGGGCAACAAAGTAAGACTCTATCTCAAAAAGTAAAAAAAAACAACAAAAACAAATATGGTTACTCTTGCCTATGTGTGTATTTAGTAATGATTTTAATGATAGAAATGTACTAAAAACAGAATTTATATATTTTAAGAGGAAGGGGTCAGATGAAAATTTGATAGTTTGTGGAAGGTCTAGAATTGCAAAATCTGTTATAAATATGTTAAATTATAATTATACCTTGTTTTATTCTAAAAAGGATTGAAGCATCTAGCTCATGTTTTAGTCTGTTTCAATTATGAATTTCAAAGCAAAAGACATTTTAGGATCTTGCAGAAACTTAAGTTGTTATGCCTATGGATATTTTATATTAGTTCTTCTTTTGAGAAAATTAATACCTATAAATAACTTGTACATAGTTCTTATATTTTATCTGTTTTGAAAAGTAAACCACTGGAACTTCTCCTATTTTGCCTCTAAGTACAGAAAATACCCTAGAAAAGTCTGTATAGTCTTTTATGTAGATCATTTCTCTAAGTCTCTGTACTGTTCTTGCAGGCACCAGTATCTTTTCAGCATTCTGTCATAGGTATAGAGTTGCTTTTTGTTCACTGTAGTTTTACCGTAGAGAAGAAGGTACAATTGTGACTCTTAATATCTTTTAGATAGGTCAATTACATAATAAATAATTAAGGGACCAAAATTTGGAGAGTGTATGTATGACAACATTTGGCTTCCTATCCATGTTTGGAACAAACTAGCATTATTTGTGATTTTAAACCTTCAAAAGAATATCCAGTGATATTAGGAACTAAGTGTTACTGATATTAGGAACTTATATTAGAAACTAAATGTTACTTATTTAAAATTGTTCATCCTGTCATTGATATTTTTAAACCAAATAGGAAGGATTGTTTTTATCAGTGAGTAGTCATATAGTTTGCTTTCAAAATACAAATGCTAATTAATTTTTTTTCTGATCTTGGATCTTTTGGCATTAACGAGTCTTCATGTAGAGAGATAATAAGCATTAAGAAACAACATTCCACCATATAGGAAATTTGGCAAATGTAAAAATCGCCCATCATTTCACTAGCTACACAAGCATTTTGGTGTGGCAAAAAAATTAATAGGTTTCTTCTTAGATGATTTGATACTTTATTCTCTTCTTCTGTCACAATATCAACCACTAATACCATGGGCTGAGAAAAGAGAGATAATGGTGGAAGAATTTGATCCATCTCAGCTATCTCCTTGTATTGTGGAACAAGTCATTGACAAAGAAGCTTTTGGTTCCGTAGTTTTTTCATCATGGAAAACAAAGCATAAACAAAGCATAAACTGGTTAATGTTCTAAATAGTCTGATTTATTTAGGAAATGACTTTTTATAAATTACCATAGGTAAGCACTAATTTCTGATTTTTTTATGGCATTAATTAGTTTGGAGTGGAAGCATGGGAGGGGGTAGATGTTAAGAATTAGGAGTGCTCTTAGGAAGGGGTATAATTTCATATGCATATCCCCAAAGTAGAATAGGTATGTACCCTACCCCATTATTATTATGTGGACCCTCCTACCATCCATCTAAACAAACATACCCAACAATGTTGCCACTCAGCTTGATCATATCCTCTGCCAAAGCTGTTTGCTTTGGGTTCACAGCCAATTCCTTGCTAGAATCATCCACTGTCTTTCTGCCAAAACTAAGCTGAAAAAGCTTAACTTGTGTGTCCCTTCCCCAAGCAAATGGCCCAATAAAACTCTGATCAGAAGCAAAAGAACAAACTTACTCATAAAGGTAAAGCAACTACAGATAATAGTCTTGCCTCTTAACGTTTTACCACGTTTTAAAACCATTTTTTCCATGTTAAACATTTCTGTTTACATTTTTGTTTATTTAGGGGTCAGTATTATCCATTGCCATTATTGGTTAATCCTCAGTGATATTCAGACGTTTTAAAGTTACGGACACTTGTTCAAATGAGCATAAGCTCCATGTACAGACTGACAAAAAAATGGAGCTTCACTGGTTGGTGTGAAGGTCAGGACCCACAGCAACGAAGGCAACTGTGTGATTCTTGAAAGCTGGATTTGAATATTACTAACTGATCTTTCTTGCCAAACCTAATAATCACACAATTCTCCTTTCCTCCCTGCCCCCTAAGTCCCTTAAATTCTCAAATTTCTTAAATTAAGAAAAAATAGCTTTTTTGGGGGGGCTAGTCATGCTGACCTTTTAGAAAGGTGCTCTGTGTGTGTGTTTAATATTTCCATTTTTTTATGAAAGAGGTGGGTGGCAGGAATGTTTTCCTTTATTTTGTTTTTAACTTGGTGTGCAATTATCTAATATACTGGAAAGTACGGGAGGTGCTAAATACAGTGAGTATATTTGGAATTAAAAAAAAACACAAATCACATGGTCTAACATTTTTGAAAAAGCTGAATTAGTGCTCTTCCATTTATACCAAATGCTACAGTATATTTTTTCCTTTCTCTAATGGAAATGGACTCAATTTTAAACAAGTATATTATCCAAACATATTTTTGATTTCTAAATTAATTTATTAAATACATTTATAGATTTTTGTAGGTAATTGTTATGGATTAATTATATAAACTACAACGTTAATTTTTGTGATGATTGGTGGAGGTAAATTTGCACAATCTGTTTTATTTTATAAAAGGTTTAAATCATTTGAAAATAGGAAACAATTTTTAAAATCGATTAAAAAAAGTGATATATATAGCCAGGCTTTTGTTCTACTGAACCAAGATTAAGCACACTTTCCCAAGAGGAAAGCTTGAAAATATTTTACCATTAACAACAAGACTGCTTTTGCTAGATTTTATTTTTTTTTAATCTACTGAAAATGGGAACATAGTCAAAGATATCTCCTTATGGTTGACATTTTCTTCAGATTTTATAATAAACAGTAAGGTTCCATTCACTTTTGTCTTAATGATAATTTGGCCCAACATAACTTCCAATATAAGCATTTGCATGAGCTTTATTTCAGCATTTTAAAATCTCTTTATGATATGTTTTGGAATTAATTAGATTAAAAAATCTCAAAAACTGTTTCTAGAAATACTTTGTTTAGAGTGACAGTTTAATTTTTCATTCTTCCAGATGGCTGATACTAAGATAATTAAGCTTTCGTCACAAAAATGCCTCCAAATAAACATGTTTTGCACATGGGCACTGGGAGTGCTACTAACATGATAAAGCTTGTCCCTTCCCTTCCAGGATTGCACAGTTGGGCTGGAGCTACTAGAAACCAGGCCAGCAAAATTAGGATGCAGTTTGTGAATGTAGTATGAAGAAAAAGCCTTTAGGAATAGCAAAGAGAATTCTAGGGTCAGGGAAAGCTCTGATGAGAAGATGATATTTCAGCTGTGCTTAGAAGAAGAACATTGGATTTGGAGGCATGAGAGCATGGAGCAATTGGGAAACAGCAAACAGGCCATGTTGTGGCTTGGACATGAGAATTTATATGGGGTTGGGGGGAGTCCCAAGAGATAAGACTGGCGAGTTTGGACCAGGCCTGGTGTTCCTGCTGTGGGGTGTGCCTTTTATCACGTAGGTGGTGAAGAGCCATTGAAGGATGCTGAATAAATTGCTATGATCAGGTTTGTGTTTTAGGACAAGTGTGATGGATTGGCGAGCATGGGGTTACAAGCACAAACAAGCAGTTCGGGACACTGTTGTGATTGTATCTGTGAGACAGATGAGGCCTGAACTGACACGGTAGGGAGAAGGGATAGAATGAAGAGGAGGTCACCAGCTTTTACTTAAAGGTGCCTGCTGTACCTGCCAGTACTCTAGCCTTCTATCTCTGTCTTCATTTAGTCCTTAAAAGCAGTTCTGAGGCAAGAATAATCTGTTAGTCATCTGCTGTGTGTCCAGACTTAATCTGGCATATACATTACTGATAATCTTTATAACAACCCTACAAGGTGGGTGGTATTATCCTTGTTTTAGAGATGAGACTGAGACTCCTAAGGAAGTCCTGGACTGGCCCAAGGGCCCACAGCTAGACAATGGCATTAGTGGCATTTGTACCGAGATCTAATTTTAGCATGTAGTGTCTTTCTACTCTGTCAGTAAACTGTAATGGGTAGGCCAGGAAGGAGAGAATGTTGTTTTAAGATAATGACCAGCTGCATCAGTTTGAGCCACTCGTAAAGATGGTACTGTTAACCTGAGATGGAGAGGAAGGAAGATGGTGAGGACCTGCTTTAGAGGAAATACTGTGCAGTGGGTGATGAATTTGGTACTGGGAGGGGCACAGTGGCTCACGCCCGTAATCCTAGCACTCTGGGCAGTGCTTGGATTATAGGCTAGGCAGGAGGATCGCTTGAGGCCAGGAGTTTGAGACCAGCCTGAGCAAGAAAGAGACCCCTGTCTCTACAAAAAATAAAAAAATTAGCTGGATGTGGTGGTGGCTTGCTGCTGTAGTTCCAGATACTCAGGAGTCTGAGGCATGAGAACTGCTTGAGCCCAGGAGTTTGAGGTTGCTGTGAGCTATGATGATGCCACTGCACTCTAGCCCAGGCAACAGAGGAAGACCCTGTGTCTTTTAAAAAAAAAAAAAAAAGGTTCTGGACATATTGATTCCATTTGGGTCACTTTATTAATGCTTTAATAAAATCATACAAATTTGGACCTGGAAAGTATCGCAAAGATAGTCTTGGACAGTGCTTTTTACTTTTAGCTTTCTTAAACCAACTAATCTTATTAAAGAAGGAACATTTTGAAATAGATAAAAAGCATAGCTGCTTATCAGGATTAAACGAGTAACAGGTTTGGGGATTGGGTGGTTGTGAGAGTCTTTTTGTAGGTGCTGTCATGTTCTGTTTCATTCTTCCATAGTCTTACCATTTATAAATTCACAGTTTTCACAATAATTTGAGGTTAATGTGTCTATTGTCACTCACAGTTTCCAGTTAGGGAGATTGATATGAAAGATGGGACTTGCATGAGGTCATACCTACCTAGAAAGGTGGAGGCACAAGGAGGATTGGGTCTTCAGCCTTTAGACCATTTCTTTTTACTATAGGTATCTGCCATTCGACTGAAGATCTTCAAAGATTTTTTTTTTTTTTTTTTTTTTGAGACAGGGTCTAACTGTGTCGCCTTTGGGCTAAAGTACAGTGGTGTCATCATGGCTCACTGCAACCTCCAACTCCTGGGATCAAGCGATCCTCCACTGAGAAGAAAACTCATTCCCTTCTTAAACCCATATGGTATTTTATTTGTCCTTGGATATGATTTCTCTCTCTTGTATTATGGTTGGATCTTATTAATATCTCCCCTATTAGGAGTAAAATATCCTTAAGGACAAGATTTGTGTCTAATTTTGCCCTTGCATACAGACAGCAGCCTCAAACTCCTGGGCTCAGTCAATTCTTCTGCCTCAGCCTCCCAAGTAGCTGGGACTGCAGGTATACACCACCACACCAGGCTAATTTTTAAATAAAAATTCTTATAGAGGTAGGGGTCTTGCCCTGTTGCTCAGGCTGGTCTCCTATTTCTGACCTCAGACAATCCTCCTGTTTTAGCCTTCCAAAGTGCTGGGATTACCACCACGCTCAGCCTCGTTCATCATTTGAGTGCGTCTGTATGCAAGGGCAAAATTAGACACAAATCTTGTCCTTAAGGATATTTTACTCCTATAGGGGAGATATTAATAAGACCCAACCATAATACAAGACAGAGAGATCATATCTGAAGACAAATAAAGTACCATATGGGTTTAAGAAGGGAATGAGTTTTCTTCTCAGTGAAGCAATTGGGGAACATATTAATGACAAGATGGCTTTTTGAGTTAGATTTTGATAGATGGTTAAAAAGCAGAGATGGAAAGATGAGGAGGAAAGGCATTTCAGGCCTGGGGAATAGCATACAAGTGCAAAAAGTGGGAAGAATGAGGTGTTTGTAGAGCAGGGAGTTGTTTTGCCTGGTGGGAATAAATTCAGAAAGGTAATTCTGATCAGAAAGGCCTTTGAGAGCTGTGAGCAATAGAGATTTAGAGTAAGTTTTTGAGCAAGAGGGATAATATGAGCATACCACAACATGTTAAATGCAAAAGCAAATGAAATAACCCATTTGTCTTCTATTAAACAAACACTGAAGAGATTTGTAAAAATGTAAAACCATGTCATTGTAATCACTAATTTTTTGTTTGAGAAAATAATTATTTTTCATTAAAATGTAACAGCTTTTTAATTATTTAAATGAATTATTAAAAACTCAAATTTAATACAGTGAATGATAGATATAACCCATATAAATAGCTAGCTCTCCAGGGTCTTTAATAATTTTTAGGAGTACAGGTGGTTCCCAAGATCAAAACCTTTGAAAACTACTGTCATAATTTATCAGGGAGAGCTATTGACCAGAAACAGAATTTGTATTGTCTTTTTATCTTTTCCAGACAGCTTAGCAAAGAAACCTTGAACTTTGTTATCAGATGGGAATTGATTATTCTATATTTTCTTTCTCTTTAATATAGGTAGACATGCCTAGTTTTGCCTGTCACAGAGAATCCTTTCTTTCCTGTCTTTTAAAATTCTTTCTCTTTCTGTATTTCATCTTCTCTCTTCCCCATGAAGAAGAAATCTTGGGAAACTGGCAAAAAGTAGGATTTTGCAAGTCACAGAAGTGGGCAAAGATTTTTCTTAATTCCTGTCATCATCACCAGCTTTCAGTATAGGTCTGGTGGCCTTTTTCATGCGTTATGTATAAAATTGCCCAGCAGTTTAGGTTTGTAACCACCATCTATGCAGCAGCAGTAACCATTGTTGCTGTTTTTAGCTCTGCCTCTTAACAATTCAGATTCTCTGGTTTCTGGTGAGTCAGGTATATTTGTGATTTTTCACAATTATTTATAATATGCAAATTATATATACATATAATATGTGTTATTTATAATAAATGATTATTTATAATAGATTATTTAAAAATATTTACTTCTGTGACTTTTAAGTTCCCATTCATTAGCTGTTTTGGAAAGCTGCTTTAGTTTGATTATAACTCAAGTCTCAGTTTTCATGAACATGGCTTTAGTTTTATGTTGTGGGACTTAAGATGTCTTGTCCTTCCCCAAAGTGGGAATGTTTAAATGACTAAAAGAGACAGATACTATTTTTGTGAGAAATATGGGTTTCATATCTTACAGAAAGTTATTATAGCTTGAAGTTTGTTGTCATACAGACACTATTTTTGTCTATCTTGCATTCTTGTTTCTCTGCTTCTCTGGCAGTTGGACACCTTACAGTCCTTATAATGTGTTAATATTGTTTGATGCAGTTCTAGCTGGTGAGTTCAGTTCTCCCAGGCTTATTTTTCAATACTCCTGACAGTTAATTAATGGTGCTGCAGTGACCTGAAGATGTTGTCTGTGATTATTTGTCTGCTTTCCTGCATGAGAATAGTAATTTACACAAAATCGCTTTATCTGTATTTATAAATTGTTATTATTTGTTGTCCATAAATTAAGCATTTCACTAGATGTTAAACAGTCAAAAATTCTGATACTTCTTTATGGACCGTTTTCATCTTTAAACAGGATAAAGAGAGGCTTTAATTTAATAGAATCTAACTTGTTGTCCATTGATGGTAAGAAATGAATTGCAGGAACCACTTCTGCTCGTATGGGAGGGAAGACAACATGCTGTACATGAACTAAACATATCCTCTCCTGCATCCAGGCCTTTGCACCTCCTTTTCTTTTTTCGGTACAGTAGGCACTTTAAACTGTTAATTTCTGGGCTATATAAATAAATTTGGCAGGGCCAAAGTTAGTGACAATGCTCATATAGTGGCACTTACTAGCAGATTTCATTCATGCATAAACATCAAATTATTTGAACTATCTTTTTCAGCAGGCCAAAAGATACATACTTTTTTTTTTTTGCAATATAGCCTATACTCCCCTTAATGTAGACTAAGATATGATATATAAACAGCTTTCAAGTATACACATACACATGCAGTAATAATTATAGTATTATTTACATCAATAGATGTTTGACTATCTGTAATTTAGTTCTTAGGAAGCCAGAACTATGTTACTGCTCCAAAGGAATACTATTCTTTTGGGAAATCTACTTGAATTATATTTCTTTTGTGTTAAGTAGTACTTTTGCCTCAGTTTGTATAATACAGTTTTCAAGTTTCACATCCTTGATAAGAGCTAGGTGTTCAGGGTTCTGTGATATTTCTATATTGTCAATTAGCCTAGCAGTTATTTTTCTGCCAAAATTTACTCTTTAATTCATGAAGTAGGAATTCAATTCAGTGTTATTTAAAACTTTCCACCAGCATTTCTTGTGCATTTCTTCTTCCTGTGCAGAGTTATGATATGGTCCCTGCAGCTGCCTTGCTTAGTCTTGACTTCCTTAAAAACAAGTTCGATATAAGATTGTTGCCAGAGGAGAGGTGGCCAGATTGTCTTTTTAAACACAGCCCTCCCAGTAACATCACTCTTGTGCCCTGCCTTCTGGTGGTTCTTGTGGTAAGGCCTAGGGGAACAAGTCTCCACCTGACTTTCTTCTTTCTCTCTGGGAAGTGGCTGTGGACCAGGCCTCTTCCTTGCTTTTAAAAATGTTTAATTTAGGCTGGGCGTGGTAGTTCATGCCCGTAATCCCAGCACTTTGGAAAGATCATTTGAGGCCAAGAGTTCAAGACCACCCTAGGCAACATAGTGAGACCTTATCTGTACAAAAAATAAAATTAGCTGGCTGTGGTGGTGTGCACCTGAAGTGCCAACTACCTAAGGAGGCTGAGGCAGGAGGATTGCTTGAGCCCAGGAGTTTGAGGCTGCAGTGAGCTATGATTACACCACTGTACTCCAGCAAGACCTGGTCTCTTAAAAAAATCCCATGTGTGGTAAACTCACTCTTTAAAATTTTTTGTGTATTCAACAAAACTATTCTTTTAATAAAATGTTCATGTATTTTTGAATTTCAAAAGTAAGTATCATTTAGATTTCTCATTTAGATATTAGTTGTCCTGTGTTGTTTTAGATAGAGGGTGCTTCTTGGTAAGCAACTTCTTGAAGTATCATGAATTATTTTGTAGAGACAGAGGGAAGGGCAAGGTCAGTAAGGTTCCCATGGAAAAGGAGACCACTGTCCTGGTTTAACTAGGACAGTCCTGGTTTTTGATGAAATGTCTGAATGGATGTGTACTCAAGAGAGTTGTGAGCTAAGAAATGCCTTTGGTTTTGATTACTGCTGGAAATAGGATGGCAGAGGAGCTGCTGTGTATTCTCCCCAGACCAGCTCTTGTGTTTGGAAAGGGTATTCAGGTCTAGGCTCTGCAGTCCTAGATGTTTGGAGTTGCACTGGTGTTATTAATGGATTCACCTTCATTGTTTGTTAACAACCAATTCTCTTGTCAAAAACTAGAGCTGGTTAGAGCTCTGTGTGACAAGAACCACTCTTGTTAGTAGAACTCTAATTTCCAGCATGGCATTATGTTTTTCAAGTGAAAATAAGTACGTTTTTCTGATTATAAAGTCGTGTGCTGCTTATAAAAGTTTGAGCAGTACAAAAAAGCATAAAGAGGATGATAAAAATACCTAAAACCCCACCATCCAGAGATAATCATATTTAATATTTTTCATAATAAAAAGTGATAGGCATTGGGATATTTTTAAACATTGTGTTACAAACAATTGCGCGATGAAGAGCACATGCGCAGCATGGCACTTTTTATTTCTGTAACAACTGTATTGAGCTTTACTTCACATACCATGTACTTTATCTGTTTAAAAACATACATTTAAGTGGTTTAGTGGTTCACAGGGTTGTACAACCATCACCACAATTTTAAAAACATTTTCATCATACCAAAAAGAAAGCCATAACCTTAGGTCACTACCCCACCCCTACCCCACCCTCACTCTCTCCATACCTCCTAGCATCTGGCAACTACTAATCTAATTTCTGTTGCTGAAGATTTGCCTGTTCTGGGCATTTCATACAAATGGAATCAGACAAGATGTGGTCTTTTTTGACTGGCTTCATTCATTTGGCATAATGTTTTCAAGATTTATACATCTTGTGGCATTTATCGTGCATGCCATTTTGAAAAGCAAATCTTAGTAAAAGGCATGTACGTATTCATGTATCTAGGCATGCTTTCTAAGTTGTAATTGGCTCTTGTTTTAAAGTTGTATGAGTATGGTGTAAAGTTATGACTAAATCTTAAGAATTTTTAAGGCAAAGTGATTAAAATCAAAGCAAAAAGCCTTTCTCAATTCTTTACTTAAAAAAAATCAACATTTTAAAACTTGGTAAATTATGTAAAGCAGATTTTCTATGCCAAATTGAATGTAAATAGAGACGAATGCTTGGCCAAATTGTGAACTCTCTGAGATTTATTCTCTTAGTCCCCAGGTTCAATTTTCTTGCCCTGAATCACCCTACTTTCATTTCCTTCATTTTATCCACCCCTAAAAGTATTAGTTTAGAGTATTAGAAAAGCGCCTTTTGTGTTTCCCTTAATTGTTTTTTCTCTTACAAAAGTAGGAAAAAACAGACATGGTCTTGAAAGTCTTTCTTTTATGCTTTTATTGATTGATGGATTGACAGAATCTCACTCTGTTGCCCGGGCTGGAGTGCCGTGACGTCAGCCTAGCTCACAGCAACCTCAAACTCCTGGGCTCAAGCAATCCTTCTGCCTCAGCCTCCTGCATAGCTGGGACTACAGGCATGTGCCACCATGCCCAGCTAATTTTTTTAAATATATATATGTATATTTTTAGTTGGCCAATTAATTTCATTCTATTTTTAGTAGAGACGGGGTCTTGCTCTTGCGCAGGCTGGTTTCGAACTCCTGACCTTGAGCGATCCTCCCACCTCGGCCTCCCAGAGTGCTAGGATTATAGGCATGAGCCACTGCGCCGGGCCTGTTTTATGCTTTTAGAATAAAAACTTTTTTCTTGGTTAAAGGAGATTGGGTTTTTTACATGCAGATAAAGGAACACAATTGTGTGTTTCCTTAAAATGATATATCATATCATTGAACGTGCCTGCCTTTGCCTATGGAGTTGGATAAATTTATCGTTTTACCCCCAAACTTCAATTTTGCAGGTCTGTTTTCTCTCTGTTGCCTGCTCCCATTCATAATAAAAGAAACCAAAGCAAACCTCCTTTCTTACCCAAATATAAGTTCAGACTTCTTTGCCTAATTTTAATATTGTACTAAAGCTTTTCTCCTAAGTCTTCAGTTAGATTTTTCATATTTCTTAGAAAATTTGATATTATCTAATTTTATATTTATGCTTGCCTCCTTTCAAATCTTTTGAAGTGGCTAATAGGAAGAAAGCATATATAATAAAACTTGAAGGAAAAATTTCTAGTGAAGGAGGAGTAACTTAGTTATTATCTTAGGTGTCTGGGGGCTAATAGTAACTCTAATTGAGTGTTGACTGTCAGAAAGTTCTAGTTGGTACAGTAACTAGAAGCACACCAGTTAGCCAGGAGAAGAGTATCAGAGGCAGAAGGTGTGTGCACATGTAGCAAAGGCCCCGCAGAGGGAAGATCATATAGAATATCTGAGAAATTGAGACCGGTGTACCTGGAGCATAGAGAGCAACAAGGCATGAATTGGATGAGATAGGCAGCGTTCACATCATGGGGAGAAAGCACTGGATTTTGGTATTTATCTTAAGAGCAATGGGAAGTAATGGGAGAGATTTTACTAAGGGGAATGGTTTTATCTGGTTAGTTGTTAAAGTATCAGTGGCTGCTATGGCAAAGGGGACAGAAAATAAGATTAGAATGGACAGTTTAATTAGGTGATGCTATTGTAATGGTCCAGGCTGGTGGTCTCTCACTTTTTTAGCACACCCCCTAATTCATGTGTTTATTGTTTTCATATACATATCTACACACACATACATACATATACACACTTTGGTGTTGACATATTACATATATTAGGAGAAAAAAAGTCAAAGTGATGAGTAAAATTAACAAATAGAAGTGCTACTGTTCTTCCCTGCCTTGATATATGTTAAACTTCTGGGATATATGTAGCCTGTTTTGAACACTACTAAATAATAGATCATGGAACAAGAACTGTGGCAATGGAGATAGTTCAGAGAATGAAATTAGGAAGTTGCATTGACAGGACCTGTAAATTGGTTAAATAGGAGTAAAAGAGAAGGAAGGGGTGAGGAGAGTCCTAGATTTCTAGTTTTTGTAACTGAATAGATAAAAGCACTGATTAGAGAGTTAGCAAACATTCTAATAAGCTAATCGTGTTTTTTAACACTATTCTTCTGGAATGTGGTGCCTTCTCTGAGCATATACTTAGTAATACCTTTAGTAACAAAGGCTAGGGGCATGGTAAGGTGATTTGATGGACACATCTTGATCTGTGCTCAGAATTAGGAAGCAGAGAAATGAATGTGGGTGGGGACACAGGTTACTCTAGCCTTTAGAAGCATTAGGATATGGCAGGATTGGTCAATAACAGGCCTCTTAACTTTAGTTGACTCAAGTTTCTTTAGCTAGAGACAGTCATTCATTCCACAATTAAATATGAATGACTTATTGAACAGATAGTAGACTGAGGAACATAGTAAGACTATTGCCGGTGAGCCTTATAAATTATCAGCAATTTATCAACTGTTAACAGTCATTTTCATGTTTGCTTAGAGGGGTATAAAATGTATTTGAGACCATAAGTTGGGAGAGGGTTACAAGAAACGAAGGAGTAGAAAAACCCAATCTGTATACAGTTTTGCCTAAGATTGAGTAAAAAAAAATAAGGGAAGTTCTCTATGATGGTAATTTTTCATGTGTGACTGTAGATGCATGGTGCTCTATTTCCTGAGATACATAGAAGTTTTCTTTTATTAAGAAATATATTCTATAACATTTATCGGGTGTCGGGCAGGTGGGAGGGGGGAGGAGGGGATGGGTATACAGATACATAATGAGTGAGATATGCACTGTCTGGGGGATGGTCACGCTTGAAGCTCTGACTTGGGGGGTGGGGCATGGGCAATATACGTAACCTTAACATTTGTACCCCCATAATATGCTGAAATAAAAAAATAAAATAAAAAAAGGAAATATATTCTAAAACAAAATTTGAAATAACACTTGAAAATGTTTCAAAATGCCATCGTTTTGAATAAAATTTACTGTTTGTAATTCTCATGTCTCCTAGCACAGTGCCCTGCAATATGGTAACTATTTTTGTAGAATGCAGGCAGCCATAGCACTGCAGTGCCTGCCTCCCTTCTACACAAACACATTTGCTTTTATTGCCTCTCAAAAATGTACCAGTAGTAGAATTTAGCAATCATGAAAGAGATACCTGGGGGCCTTATAAATTGTGAGAAGTATGAACACCACTAATTTAGATGCTGAAACTATGCTTACTCACTCAACAGACCAGCTTTCTGTAGAGTGCATATCAGATTATCTCATTTAATCCTGAGAAAAAAATGAGGAGATGGATAATATCCCCATTACAGATTGCCTTGGGACTAACTGCTAATACAGTCTTTGGTGGGAAAAGCATGGATGTTAGGGGTCTGCTGTAGTAATAAAATACAGGAATAGCGATCAGATCTAAGCAGCCTGTTATTTTCCACTGTTAATATCTCACCCAAGGTTTCTACATTTCCCTGGTTATATAAAACACCTAATGGTAAAGAGTATTAAAGGCGGGGAAAAGCCTGAGGGTGGCTGTTCCACAAACTGCATTCATTAGTAATAAATGGACAAGCATGACAAGACTACTTTAAGGTCAGAGTAGCTGATGGAGATGGTCATTTTTCTTCTCTAGAAGTTTATTATAAATGTTAAATTTTACATTTTGGATTCATTTCAATCTTCTTAGTTCATATTTTCCTTTGGGGCTCACTCTAATTTCTGTCAGCCTCACTCCCGTTTTAACATGGCTAACTTAAAAGAAAAATGTCCTTTCACGGGTAAAATGTAAGGTTTATGGAGTATCAGTGCTAGTCTTAAACCTATGCTGAAAACATGTTACCGAATGTACTTAACCTGGACAATGAATATTCTTTTTCGTATTCCACTCTACTCTCTCGACTAAGTGAAGAAAGAGTTAATGCATCATTATTAAGCAGGAAGTTCTGTTAGCCTTACGTATATGGTAGAATGAATAATTTAGTATTTTCGGAAAATGCATACTGCAGTAGAATTCAAGCAACCATATCAGAATTTAGATCAATATTTTACATGGTAGTATGAAGTAAAAGTCATCAGAAAGAAGATGCTTAAAGATACCAAGTGCAAGAATGTTGCTTATTAATTTAAATTGTAAGAAAGATTGGGAATTTTTGGTTGAAAATGTTTTGTCTTATGCAGTAATAAGGCTTACCTGCATTCTGACAATTGTCAGGTGATTTTTTACCAAAATGATTGGTAATGGGATGTGGCAGTTTCTTTGTTGTCAGAGATAAGATAATTTCTCAGGTTTTTCTTGTAAGTTTTTTTTTTAATTGTCCTTATGTTTTTTTCCCCATTTTTAATATGGTTTAAAGGAACTAAAGTATAAAAACTGAAGACTAGGCATGTTTCTTTAATAAAGGTTTTATAGAAGTAGCCATTTACAAACATCGGTAAGATAGATTTTTTTAAAAAGCAGTTTAAACTTATAATTATTGAAAATTTTCTAAATTGTTTATTTCCTTTGGAATGATTTCATTAGGTTGGTAGATATTTTTAATCTATATGCTTGTTGGTCTTTCTATATCTTATGTCATTACTATAGATAATATTGTGCATGCATGTTTAATAATAGATTGAGTAATCAGTTGGGAGTATTTAGCTAAGGTGACATTTATCAGTTTTACTTATTTTGTGTTTGCAAATATCTGCTGTATGTGATTATTTTTAAAGCAAGACTTTTATATTTAATTTCTAAAAAGGATGAAAAATTCTCTTGATTATTTAAGATTGATTACCATTTTTAGATGTGCATGCTTTAAATATAAATTGGTTTGGTTCTGATTCTACTAAAACTTTTTTAGTTAGCATGGGTTGTGTTGTTTAAAGAATACATATTTTTAACTAGTAACTGTTTCTTGGTTAATACTGATAGAAAAAGAAAACCTTTCCCATGCTGAAAAGAATTTCTTTACAGAAGATTATTGATGTAAAGTTTTAGATGTCACTAAAGTGGTAGTAAAAATATATATATAATTTACTTTTGTTTTTCTCATCCCAATTGTGAGTGTCACCTTGATTTTGGATAAGCCTTTTCATAAATTACCACCTTCTCATTGAGTTTTTTCCTCCTAAAAAGAATTTACTTCATTGACACTTATGCTAAATTTTAATGTAAATAGCCTAAATAAATGGTTATTTGATGTGGCCACACATTTTTAATAAGATATTTTATCAAATATATATACATACCAAGGAAAAAAGAAACAGTAAAACATGGCTTGGTAAAACAATGAATAGCTGACTTTTTTTCAAAGTGCAAAGCAAAGAAAGATTACTATTTCATATCAATTAATATAAAACTCTTTATTGCAGTAGGCTGTTTAAAATGGCTTTGGTCTTTTTCTAGCTAGTAGAAATGAGTTAACCTCATGTTAAGATAATCTTAAGAATTTCCCCTAAATTTTTTTCAGATGCAGTTCTCCTAAATGAGAGGTTAGATCTCATGAAATTAACTTTAATGGCCATAGACTCCTGACTTCTTCTACCTTATTTCCGTTAACTTCTAAAATACATGATCCTAAAATGTGGATTGTACTTTTTGATGATATAACTTAGGAAATAATTGAGCTATAAGAGCATCATTTGATCTATGGCTGCTTATAGGGTTTTTCCACAAATAAGACTACAATTTTTAAAGACCTTATGTTAAAGAGGATACGTTTTTATTAAATTACAGAGCTTCCAGGATGAGGATCTAGATAGGACTTATGTATAAATACGTTTTGAACATTTCAAAGCACCTTTTAGTTTATGTGAAGTTCTTCAGATGGCCCCGTTGTCCTTTGAAGCTTCTAACACCAAGGTGTCTGTTGCAGCCCAGAGCAAGGTTACTGCTACCCAGGACAGCACTAATTTGCGATGTATTTTCTGTGGTAAGCAACATTATGTTTACATTACTTTTTCAAGCTGTGGTACATACTACTTGCACATTTTCATAATTTTTGTTTCCTTAGGCCATAGTCTGGTTTGTGATATTTGGGATATATAGCAAGCTACTGTTTTTATGTTGTGATATTTGTCGTGGTTCATGTAGGTGATTTGGTCAGCTTTTGAGTTGGATTGTTAGTGAGGATTTATTTAGAATTAGGATCTTAAAACTATTCTTGTCCACCTCTTCCAACACAAATGACAAGAGTTTTTGTTTGTTCATTTTTGTTTTTAATTATTTTGTTTGGGAGTATTTAAGGAAAAATTTATATCCATTTTAATATGATTTGAGGAATGTAAATATGCCTTATTTGAAGGGAGCTTTTGCTTAACTTGAATTAATTTTAGGTGTGCATGTTGCGAGGCAGATGTAAGCTGTTACTTGCTTTAATAGGTTGATTTCTGATTGAAAGCCTCCTTTAGTCAGGTTAAATATTTGCAGCTTAGGAGTGAAGTTAGGCTCATGTTTTCATTCATTCTCAATTTCATATACACACATGTGTGCACATGTATGTATTGTTTGCATGGACAAACCAGTGTCACTTGGCCACCCCAAATTAGAGATAATTAGAAATATACATGTCCTTATCCTCACACAAGGAGATACATCTATCTATAAATAGATATATCTATATCTATAGATAGATACACATCCTTGTCTGAAATCTTTTTATCCCCATTGATCCTAAAACTTTCTATGTTAAAAGCCCAAGTTCCAGAAATTGAATTTTCATTATTTGAGCTTTTATTGACTTATATATACCTTTTTAAGATATACCTTGAGTAGCCAGTTTATTTTATGAGAGAGATAAAGTTATAACATGATATATAGTACTGCTAAAATTTTACATAAACAGTTCAGCTATGTATGTACTTTATCCATGCGACTCAGAATTTTTAGTGTGATTCCTCAGTATTATTGATATTTATTAAGAGAATCATTTTTGAATTTATGTACTTACTGGTTTAGGCAAAGAAGTATGTGTTATAAATTTCAGAAGAAAGGAAAAGAAAATTCTAATGTCTTTCTTAGTCACCTCCAGGTGACAGTTACAGCAGTAGGCCTATTGTGTGGCTCTGTAAGTCCCCCTTCTCCCTCCCAGATCCCAAAATCAAACATTGTAGATTAAGTGTTTAATCAGTAACTTTCTTTTCTGATTTTTCTGCCTCCTCCTGGGGGTTTTTCTAGGCTATCTTTTGAACTAGTCATGAGTGATTATTGATACTTATGTTATTAAGACTCTCTTTAATGCATTTTTAAAAACCCACTTGCTGTTCTGTAGCTTTCTACTTAATACATCGAGGTTCACAAGAATAATAGTTTACCCAATTACAGAGAAAAGATTGATTTGGCCTCACTGAAGGTGAATTTTTAAAATTGTAAAATAATGTGTTAAAAAACATGTTTCCTTGGGCTGGGTGTGGCGGCTCACGCCTGTAATCCTAGCACTCTGGGAGGCCGAGTCGGGCAGATCGCTCAAGGTCAGGAGTTGGAAAAAACAGGTTTCCCCCACTATTACCTTTAATTTAACTGTGTACAAACAATATAATTACCACTTTGCTGAGTTTAAACTTGATTGTATTGTGTATAATAATACCTATTTGTCTTTTAGTCTTGTGTTTTTAAATAGTCTGTTATTAAGTGTGAAACTAGATTTGTGAAAATTAAAATGTGACAGTAAGTAAAATGCGCTTTAACCAAAACTCAGTATTGAAGGCAAGACTGAAATGCCATTCCTGTTTTAGAGATTCTTCCAATATGATTTTTCGGCATTTATAGGATACTATATCAGTGACATTGCCACATTTTCTTTATTAGAAATAGTAATTCACAAACTTTGCTACATACCTCTTCTAGCCAGAACAGATTAAGATCAACCATTGATTGGCTGTTAGGGAGAGAACTAAGTCTCCAATCAGCAACTATTCTTTATGATAACACATAGTAGGAGCAAAGAAGGTTCACTCATTTCTTTTCTTTTCTTTTTTTTTGAGGCAGAGTCTCAACTCTGTCTCTGGGGCTAGAGTGCAGTGGTGTCATCATAGCTCACAGCAACCTCAAACTCCTGCCTCCTGATCCTCCTGCCTCAGCCTCTGGAGTAGCTGGGACTACAGGAGCATGCCACCATGCCCAGCTAATTTTTTCTATTTTTGGTAGAGGTGACATCTTGCTCTTGCTCTGGCTGGTCTCCTGAGCTTGTACACTCAGCAATTCTCCCATCTCAGCCTCCTGGAGTGCTAGGATTACAGGCGGGAGCCACCACACCCGCCAGTTCACTCGTTTCTTAACCTTGGTTGTTAATTTGTCTCTCTTTTTTTCCCCAAAAGAGAGCTATTAACCACCACAAGATGCTTATAAAATATTGTCATTTGCCCACTGAGATGGTTGTGAAAGTACCTATTCTGTATTTTATGAGAGCACAGATACTCATTTAGGAATATGACCTATGTGAAGTAATAGTTACATTCCTGAGCATACAGTGGCAGCTGACAGCCTTGCCTAATCTTAGTTGCTGCTTCATGTCGCATGTGGGGCCTTTGGTATTATTTACCAATTTTGTAGCCCATGAGAACCTTTGAGAAGAAAGAAAAATGTAATTGAATACCTGAAGTTCATAATTTACCTGGAACTTTTATTTAATGTTTATAGTGTTTTTATTATATATTAACTTTCAAAGGCACATACATTTCAATGTGCTAGTTATTGCAACTTGGCAATATTGATGAAGAAGAAACAAGCAAAACAACCGGATTAAATATAGATGTGAGAAATTGCCAAGGGGAGGGATGCCACCCTCCAATCCCCATTTAAAGAATGTCTAGAAAGAGAAATAGCCCATTACCACAAAGAACCATGTATTAAAGAATTCTAAGAGTTGTTTCTTATCAAAATTCTCCCTATTTTAAAAAGATCTTCCTTGAAGTTTTTCTTTCCTTCTCAGCCACAGAAATAAACTTTAGTAAGTTATTTTTATACCTAATGATATCAGCCATAAAATATTATCCACATTTAAAAATAAAACCTCCTTTCTAAACAGGTTTGCTTAGAAAACTTTTAAAAAGCTTTTAAAAAAATTCCCAAACAGGTTCTATTAATTGCTAAAAGATTTTTTTCTCATTCAGTTTATTTTCTGCATTATATCAAGCTTTTGTTTTTTAAAAACCTGTTTAATGAAAAGCAATAATGTTGAGTTGAAATTTTGACATCTTCTTTTTGAATTTATATATTTCAGTTAAAACTTAGATTTTAACCGGCAAATAAAATCCATTAATATTACTGTTGAGATATGATGCCTGTCCTAGATGTGAGTAGTACGAATGCATTCTTCTTTGAGTTGGAGGCCAAACAAGTCTAAACTATTAACATTCAACTGTTTATTTAAGCCTGAGGTTTCCACTTAAATACTCAGATAAACATTACTTTAAAAAATAGCTAACCCATAATGGTCTTGTGAGTTGTCCATGCCAAATACCTTGCACTTAATAGTTTGAGATAAATATAACTTTGGATGTATAAAGTACGTCCCCCAAACATTTTATACTTTCTCATATTTACCCTCCCACCTTGCATGTGCCCATCCTTCTGCCAGAAGAGAGATCTTTTCCCCAGAAAGTATTAAACATTAGTGTTTGGCCTAATATGACAGTCTGTTTTTATTTTTACATCATTATGTTAATTTTCCAAGGAAAAAATTCTAGTCTGTTTATTTGACAACAATCATATATTTTTATTTATGCAAACCTTTATGTGTATATTTAATTTTAATTTCAAAAGCTTTTTGGGTTTTTTTGTTGTTGCTGATTATATGGGAGTAATACATTTTTATATTTCTTTTATTTGGTTCTCAAAATAGCAGACTCTTAGCAAATCTAATGAAACATATCACTGCTAAGATCATCTAATTTGTCTTTATAGGATAAATTAAATGATTAATCTAAAAACATTTGTAAAGAGGTGAGGGAAAAAGTTAGTAGGTAAGTTCAGATTGAATTACTTCTGTTTTTCTACATTTGGGATACACCAATACTGTACCTCCTAATAAATGTTTGCGTCTAGTTGTGAAATCTGTTCCACTAGTACAAAATAGATACTTAGTACTATTAACTTTTAGATTACAAGAATTTGCTTTAGTACACAGAAGCGTTTATTTACTGACTTTTTAATATTAGTGGTCTATAAAAATATATCAAAATATCTGCTAGGAGCATTTGGTTGCACACTAGAATTCACAAATATGTGTAATATATCATTACTCATTCTTCTCCAAGAGTGGAAGATAAATACTATTTCTTTACTCTCTTGTTTACTGGATAAGATTTCAAGATTGTTCTATTTTAACCCTAGGCATCATATATTAGGTCCAGTATTTATCTCATTTTATGACACATTTAATTTTTATATCCAGTGACATTTAAGTTGTCCCATAATTTAGTGGCATTCTATCTGAAATGCTAAAAATGGGTCTGCATTGTATGTGATATATGGAAATGAATGGTCATTAGTTTCTCATGACAGAACCATGTTGATGTGAATGCAGGTTTTTTTTCTTCTTACCCCCAAATGAAAAGTTGTTAAGATTATCTTTATTACATTAGAAATTCAGATAAGTAGGTTAATTGTTATATGGAAGTTTAGCAAATGTTTGTTTTCACCAGTATTGAAAATGCCAGGCCATTAAACAAAAATGGCAGCTTAAATTGAGCAAATTTGATAAATGCATTAGCATACTTCAGTCTAGTAATAAGGTTCTCATGCTCTCTCTCTCCTGTTTTTCATTTCCAGTGTTCTATTTAGGTGAGTTTTTGAATTCTGATTTTCCATTTAAATTTTCTTTCTCCACTTCATGAATAATTACCCTAAAGAGAATGTCTCATTGTCTTAGAAAATGTCAAGCTTAGGTGCCTCTTCAGATGCTCATTGAACACTTGTTTTACTCAAGCTCTTCATATATAAATGTTTCTTTTTCCTTTATTGTTGATGTTTTCCATTTGTTTCAAGTAAGCTTTCTGGAGATGATTACAATATTATGTTGCAGTCTTTCATTTGCTGTGTGTTATGTAAAGCTTATATTTTATTTTGCTAGACAAAAAGAAGATACATTTGTAAATATGTGATGGTTTTATGTTATTCTCATGATTTTATCTCCTCTGTCTAGCTAGATATGAAGATAATATTCACCTATAATGTTTTCCTCCCTCGTAGGGCCAACATTGCCTAGACAAAATTCACAGCTACCTGTCCAAGTTCAAAATGGCCCATCCCAAGAAGAATTGGAAATTCAAAGAAGGTAAATTAAGAAGTTATTGTTTGTCCTTCTCTTTATACTAAAGAAGACTAAGCTGGGAATATTCCAATATTGAAAGTAGATTGTTTTGTCAACTGTTTGAAAGTCACAACTTTTATTCTTAAAGTTTTGGAATCACCATTAATAAGTGACCAGATACTTTTATGCCAGACATGTGATGTTATAAAATTTCATACCTGGTTTTTTGTAAAAATCATACTCATAGTATGCTTAAAATATTTAAATACAATTAACAGCATATAAAATGTCTTTACAATTCAAGAAGTCTTATTTTTATGTTTATAATAATTATAAAGTAATCAGTTTTCACATGACTAATTTAACTAGAAAGTTGAAATAGTGTTGGCTGGTTCTATAAGGCATTGATCTTGAGAAATTGCCATAGGGTTTCTTAGTAGAATACAAAATCATTCTCTGCTGGGATCGGGGAGAAGAGTGGAAGAGCTGTTACAGCTGTTCTTCAGACAACATGTGTGTTTATTAATCAGCTTGGTTATGTTTGCACTACCTGCTTCAGTTCTTTCTACATGCTGACCGCAAGTTAGGTCTTTCCCAGGTTCTTCTTCCTATGTTTGCTTTGGCCATTTTCAGTGTGTATTCTGGACTACGGATACCTCTGCTGCTCAGATATTTATAATACAGGGTGTCCCAAAAGTCTCCATACAAAGGGACAATTTTGTAAGGAATATTTTGTAAATAATGGTACCTTTAGGCTGGGCGTGGTGGCTCACTGCTGTAATCCTAGCACAGTGGCAAGCTGAGGCGGGAGGGTCACTTGAGCTCAGGAGTTTGAGACCAGCCTGAACAAGAGTAAGACCCCGTCTCTGCTAAAATAGAAAAAATTAGCTGGGCGTGGTGGTGCAGGCCTGTAGTCCCAGCTACCTGGGAGGCTGAGGCGGGAGGATCACTTGAGTCCAAGAGTTTGAGGTTGCTGTGAGCTAGGCTGACCCCACGGCACTCTAGCCCGGGCAACAGAGTGAGACTCTGTCTCAAAAAAAAAAAAAAAAAAGGTACATTTAGCTATAATTTCCCATTTTCCCTGTGTATGGTGACTTTTGGGACACCCTGTACATTCCAGGCACTGTTTTTTCTAAGTGCTTAGGTTACATCGGAACAAGGTGGTGGTGGGGGCAAAACCCTTTAACCTAATCAGACAATAATAAGCATGACATAGTATATAGTAGAAGATGATAAATGCTATAGAAAAAAAATAGAGCAGAGTAAAGGGGATTATATTAATATGTTGTGTAGGGGGAAATGCTGGTTGTAATTTTAAATAGGTTGGTAGGATAGATCTTACTAAGGTGAAAGGAAGGAATTAGCTAAGCAGATATCTGGATAAGTGCATTCCATGCAGAGGGAACAGTCAGTGCAAAGGCCTTAAGGCAAGATGTATAAGGGAAAACAAGAAGGTCATGGAGGCTGGAGCGGAGAGAATAATAGGAGAGGAGAGTATTAGGAGATGAAGTCAAAGGTAACGGGGATCCAATCATGCAGGACCTTGCAGGCTGTTGTAAAGAATTTAGCTTTTACTGTGAGAGAAATGAGGAACCATTGGGAAGTTTCAAGCATAGGAATGATCTGACTTAACATTTTGACAGCATCAGTCTGGCTGCTTTGTTGAGATTAGACTAGAAAGAGAGGACTGGAGGCAGGTGCAGGGTGCAGGGTCGTGACAGCAGGTCAACAAGAAGCCAGTTAACACCTTTCGTACCACTCAAGAGTTTTCTTGTGTTTCGCGCGCCAT
>VBSM01002153.1:49819853-49837115 GCA_008086735.1 Cheirogaleus medius
AACGTGCAGTTTGCCCAAAAACGTGCAGTCCCTGGCGTATGTCTTAGAGATTCCTATGTGGTACAAAAGGTGTTAAGAGGTTGTCACAGGGACCTAGACTGGAGGTAATGGAGGTGGTGTGAAGTCAGATTATTACATGGTGGCATGTGAGAGAAGGAGAGGGGTTGACTTTTGAGGCTTCGCTAGTGGGAGGGATGGAGTTGCCATTAACTAAGATGGGAAAGACTGTGTAGAGCAGGTCTTGTTGGGGGCTGTCAGATGAATTTTGAGCATGTTACATTGGGATGTTTACTGGGCATCCAGCTAGAGATGTTAGATAGGTATACTAGTGGATAGGAGACTAGGAAAGAAGTCTGGATGTATAACTCCTTCCAACCCTTTCTGTCTTCCAGAAATTTAATAGTAAATTTGCTCTACTAATGACCACCTTCTTTAGCATTCTACTTTGTCATGGGTTTATTTATATGCATTTTAATGATGTTCTAGAATTTCAGGTGAATTTTAGAGTAGGGGAAGTTTGTTTGCTCAATCTGCCAACCTGAATAAGAGTCCAGATATACCTGTCTTGTCACCTCCCTGGTTAGTATTCCTTATGGCCACCTCTCCTCATGTCCATTCTATCTGCCTGGCATTTCGCAGCTCACCCTGTGCATCTCTCATTGCTCATGGCTGTGTCTTTACATGCCGTGCCCATTTTCCCTCTGCTGTGTGTTTGGCATCTCCGTCTTCCGGCGTGCCCTTCTCATCCTCAGCGCATCGTTACTTTCTGTAGACTCTTCTCCAGGCACACTAATGTTTTTCCTTTCGGAATTCCTACAACTTAGTCACACAGTGTTTTATATTTTCTTTTAATTGTTTATTTTCTGTAAGAATGTTACCTGCACAGTGAACATTATAAGGCTATTTTGAGAGTAGAAACCTGAATAAAGTTTCTAATAAAAAGCCAAGAAGTTTCTGGTACTGAATTAATTTATATGCAGGTGTTGGGGCATAAAACGTAAGTTTGGATCTTTAATGTAGTAATTTTCTTCACTTTTGCCTAATTTTTTTTCCCATTCTAAACCCATGGTCTGAGGGAGAAATTTTTGACATTTAGCTGGTAAATGGCCTTTGGATACTTCCCAGGTGCTGCTGTAATATGAAGCTAATAAAGACATCACCTCAAAGATTGTGGGGTTGATTAAATGAGGTAATACACACTCTCTGTGCTGCGTAGGCTCTTTTGTCTGTGTTGTTTGGGAGACGGTGGGAGGCTTCATGGAGGAGGTGCTCTTTGAGCTGTGCCCAAGGAGGAAATAAAGCAGGAGTTTGCAGTCATAGAAAGGAAAAGCATTTCAGGCAGAAAGAATGGGCATGTAAAGGCAAGGAGACGCAAACAAACATGCGACATGAGCCGAGTCCCTCTTTCCGCAGAAGGACGGATGGTATGCTTAGATGAGTTGTGTCCACCTTGCAAAGGGTTTATATATACATGCTAAGAAATTTCTTCTTAGAACTCTTTTCCTGAATTTGTCATATAATAAAAGGCATCTTGCTTTTGGTTGCTTTAGTAATTTCAAAGTATAAGAAAGGTATTTGTCATTTGCCTTTGACCTACTACATCCCATACAGTCTGTTTTTGCCCATGGTTAAACCATACTAGGAAAAAAAATTCTACAAAACCACAAAATATCTACTAAATATTTATATAGACGCTTGGTACTGGTATTCACTTTCTTAGCTGACAGCAACGCATGGCTGGATCTAGTTGTATAGGTTAGAAAACACAGTGGGAAAGGATGTATAGCACAGTCTAGTGTGATTGGTTCATAGTAGAAATTATATTTCCAAAATTTATTTCATGTGGTTATTTATATAAAAATCATTTTTTTTTCCTTGATTTCATTTTCAGAAGCATAATAAAGTACCCTCAGGCCAACTTTTATTTCATAAGCTGAATAAAATTGTCCTGTTAACTTTGGCTATTTAACTGGCTCTTTTCTACACTATTGCTGAAAAATGTAATGAAAAACTTTTTTTATTTTTTTTTTTCCCTGAGACAAGAGTTTCACTTTGTTGCCCGGGCTAGAGTGCCGTGGCATCAGCCTAGCTCACAGCAACCTCAAACTCCCGGGCTCAAGCGATCCTCCTGCCTCAGCCTCCTGAATAGCTGGGACTACAGGCATGCGCCACCATGCCCGGCTAATTTTTTCTGTTTTTAGTTGGCCAATTAATTTCTTTCTATTTTTAGTAGAGATGGGGTCTGACTCTTGCTCAGGCTGGTTTTGAACTCCTGACCCGCCTGCCTCAGCCTCCCAGAATGCTAGGATTACAGGCACAAGCTACCACGCCTGCCTGAAAAACATTATTAATTCGCATTATAAAATCACAATTGTGAGGACCTGGGTGAGGTGGCAACTGAAAAGAGAGATTAAGTGAAAGTTGGCGAAGTTACTCTTTCCCTTGCTCAGCTCCTAGACGCTGGCAGCCAGACCTGCAGAGCCCAGGAAAGAAACCATAAGATTGCTCTTTGGGAACAGTGCCTTGGCCAAGAGAAAAGGCAGAGATGTTGACACTGAAGGTCTCTGCCAGTGAAGCTCATTTACTTAAGGGTTTCTGATCAGCTTTAGTGCTACTTACAGATGTAAATGGACAGCCAAGGATCGGCAAACCTTTGAGAGTAACTTCTATAACATGGAGACCAAAACAAAGAATTGAAATTGGGTGAAAGAGATTCAATGCAGGGAGCAGAAGAAAACCTAAAAATATATTATAGCTTCAGAGGACTGAAAGAATATATTTCATGAATGAAACAAAAATTGGTAGTTATCTTAAAAGAATCTTTCAGAGAACAAGAAAGTATACTTGGAAAAATTTTTATTAATAATTGCATTAAATTAAAAACCAGAACATTTGAGAAATAAGGTTGAGGAAATTACCCTGAAAATAGTGATAAAACATAGAAGTGGTACATGGAGAAGAAAGTAAAGTAAGACCAGATTAGGAAGTCCAACATCCAAATAATAGGAGGGGGAGACTCAGAGAACAAAAATGTTATTAAATTGAATCTGCAAATAAGTAACATAAAAAATTTTCCTGGAACTCACTGACTTGATCATATAGATCAGAGGTCTGCAAACCTTTTCTGTAAAAGGCCAGATAATAAATATTTTAGGTTTTATGAGTCTATGCCATTTGCATAGCTCTTCCTTTGTAGGTTGCTGTAGACAACATGTACATGAATTGGTGTGGCCAGATTTGGCCCTAGGGCTGTAGTTTGCCAGTTTTTGGTCTAGATTGAAAAAACTCACCAAGTACCCAGCCCATTAAGTGGGGAAAAAAAAGAAGACCCACCATCAAGGCATATTACTGTGGAATTTTAGAATACTACATTAGAATAAAGAGAAGATTTTAAAGCTTTTGGGGGTGGGGAGTTGGGGAGCTTCAAAATTCTTTCAAATCTGAAAACTTCTTCTTCTGTACAGCTTCCTAGGAAGCTCTTGGAAGATGTGTTCTGTTTCAAAGAATGGTGAAACCATGAGAGGATCCAACTTAGGAAAGAAATAAGGCAATTCCCAGTATGACTAAGGTGAAGGCAAAACCTTAGGTGAAAGCAACCCATTGACTGGAGCCAGGAGGGCCAAGGGCTCCTGACAGCGTGTTTCTGAGGGGAAGAAAGACAGAACAAGCAAACCATAAAACCTGATCACTTGCTATGTTTGACCAGTCATAGGGTTTACAGTTCCAATGGAGAGTTTGGGGTGAAATAGGGGTAGGTATGTAGAAAAATAATCAAATTTTAAAAAGTACTAATTTTTAGTACCAGAGTAAGAAAGAAATTGTTCTGGAAAGTAAATGTGATCAGCAGTGAATTATATGATAAGCAAATATTGAAGTATCCAAAGCGGTGTTATGATTTTATTGGGAGAATGGAGAAGAAAAGGTTTTAGGGGTGTCAGGGGAATCATTTGTATAGTAAGAAGCCAGTACATAACATCTAACTCTGAAAATTCAAAAAGTAATAGTTGCAAACAAATTACCATATTCAGAAATGAGACAGAGTATTGAAAGTAGTCACTTCTGGGGGCAAAATCATAAGTGATAAGGGTTGGTAAGAGGATTACTGTTTTGTTACAAGTTTTCTAATGCTATTTGACTTTTTAATTAATTAATTTTTTTGACACAGAGTCTTGCTTTTTTCCCCGGGCGAGTGCCGTGGCGTCAGCCTAGCTCACAGCAACCTCAAACTCCTGGGCTTAAGCGATCCTCCTGCCTCAGCCTCCTGAGTAGCTAGGACTATAGGCATGCACCACCATGCCCGGCTAATTTTTTTATATATATTTTTAGTTGTCCCACCAATTTCTTTCTATTTTTTTTTAGTAGAGATGGGGTCTCGCTCTTGCTCAGGCTGGTCTCAAACTCCTGAGTTCAAATGATCCTCCTGCCTTGGCCTCCCAGAGTGTTAGGATTACAGGCATGAGCCACCGCGCCTGGCCCTATTTGACTTTTTAAGTTATATATTTTATAAGTTTAATTTTTATTTTTAATCAGTATAAAGTTGAGTTGATAAGACAAATGTTTGCTTTAGATGTTAAATGTTATTAGTCCAGTACCTTCAATATGATGATAGTGTAGTTTTCTATTCATATGTGTATTATTTATTAAACCAGTTTTTGGTGTCTTAGTACTCATATTATTAATATTTGGCTTCCTTGGGTATGATGAAAAAAATCTATTCTAAGAAATGTGAGTCAGTCCTATGTTAGTCTAAATGTAGAACTTAATTTAGTTATTGTCTATAAATAGTTTACAAATCACCACTACTACCTGAAAGTTATAAAAGGGGAATAATAGTCCCAGCATATAACTGAGGAGTTGGAGCAATGAAAGTGCTTGGTCCTCCAGTTACCCTTCAGAGGCAAGATGGACCAAGAGTTGACCGCCTTCTGTTGTAAGTGCTGGGTCTTGTCTCAGGAGCTTTGTGATATTAAAACTTAAATATCTTGTTAGATTTTATCTGTTTTTCATTTGTTTACTAATAGAATAGTGAAATGCTCATGTTATACAATCAAAGCATTATGTATATAGTTTTATTTTCTGACAAATGTCAATAGCATCAGTGTTAGTAAATGTTATGAACTCAGAACATTTTTCCTAGTCTGTTCTCCTACTTTATTATGTCAAAATTGAAATCACTCTTTTTACCTAGCACTATTCATTATAGTTAAGGCTGGATGGAATGTATTTTGAAATTTTGTTATTTATATTTTACTTGCTTCAAAAAACAAGTCTTTGAGTCAACAATAAATGAAATACATGGTTGAATATGTATAAAAAAGCTATTAATTTCATTGTGGGGCAGTGCTTTGTGTATGTATTTACATTTGGGGCTATCTGTGTAGGAGAGAAGTAGATATTTTGGCGGTAGGAGAAACTGTGTCTGGTACTGCTTTTTAAATGCTTCAGTGGCTGTAATATTGGTCATTTGTGCTATAATTGTTTCTGAAAAAAATTATATTGTTTTCTCAGAAACTTTCGAATTATTGTAGAATGCATATCGCAACATAAAAGAAAAATTAAAGTAGTCTGTCAGAATTTTTCTATAGTTTAGAATTAGGACACTTGTACTTTGAAAAAAACTTTCAGACTTCAGATTTTATTTAATGACTAAAGAAAGACAGTTGTAGAGAGAACTCTAGGAAGAAGAGCCAGATACATTTTTCTTGTGTGAATTGGCAATGATAATTCTGAGAAAACAAAATTTATAAATTTGGAAACTCCTTGTAAAAAGATACACAAATGTCTTGTTTTAGAGGTCAAAACATGAAAGTTGAGTTTATAAACTATCCAGTTTAGGTGGGAATTATTCATACCACTAAAGATTTGTAAGCCAGAAGTTTTCTGCTTGACACACTAATTTGGGAAATATGTTTAGATGGACATCCTCTCAGTGAGCAGGCTAAAAATTAGCTAGAGATCTTTAACACATTCCTTTCTTACCTTCAAAACAAGAAAATATGGTCAAAGAATCTCCTGCAGCTATACTTATTGCATGTTTGAGTCATACATCAGTGAACCTGGGAATACTCTCTAGCATTGTGTTTTTTTCTGACTAAGTACTATATCTTTTATAGACTGAACACCTTAGAATATTATGACATGAGGAACAATCTTAAGTCAGTACACCCTAGTTGCAAATGCTGTTATTCATTAATTCTTTCAGATTACCTTACCCATACCTGGCCTTCAGCCTGTGACTGAAGCTTACTTTTTTGTGCGTTGAAAGCATTGTGTTGCTTAGAGAAAGAGCCATTACTTTGTGGTAAAATAACTAAGAACTTGAGTGAGAAATGAAATGTAGTCATAGAATTCTATGTGGCTCACCTGTCAACAGTATGTACATATCATGTTAATAAAGTAAACCCTAAGTATTGATCTAACCAAAAATCACTATTTACCCATGACCATGTTGGGAGAAGCTTGAGTGTGGTGAGGGAGTTGCAGGAGGTATCTTCCTATTAGAAAGTAGAGACCTAAAGTTAAAACCTAAGAAACACCTAAAAGAGTTGAAAACATAAGAAACAGAGATGGGAGAGTTGGGAGAGTTGGGGCGGTGAACTGCTGGTTTTGTTATAAGCTTTAAAAACTATGTACTTGTATTATTTTGATAAAAATAGAAGTGACACAGAAATGTGAAAAAGACCTAAAACTTGGATCTATTCATCACAGATTTCTTGGTACAGCTACTGTACTCTAGAGTTAAATACCTTTCTTTAGCTTCTGTATTCAAATATATTATAATTAGAGTAATATGGGCATATCTTTTGCTCTTTGGGCCCCAACAGATTGCTAAGAATACTATATTTTTAAAAAAATTTTTTCTTGCACTCCAGTCTTAATTGAAAGAGTATTACATTTTAAATGGGTGTTATTTTTTGACACACGTTGAATATTTAAAATTTAAAACAAGCCCTTGCTTATTCATTAGATGTAGTTGACTTAAAAAAAAACAACTTGACTTTTTTCTGTTTATTTTAATAAACATTCTTTTGAACACATCTAATTTCTTCCCCTCATTCCCCACAGTTATATTGCTATCCCTCAAAAACTTTGGAGGCTGGCCGGGCGTGGTGGCTCACGCCTGTAATCCTAGCACTCTGGGAGGCCGAGGCCGGCGGATCGCTCAAGGTCAGGAGTTCGAAACTAGCCTGAGCAAGAGCGAGACCCCCGTCTCTACTAAAAATAGAAAGAAATTAATTGGCCAACTAAAAATATATAGAAAAAATTAGCCGGGCATGGTGACGCATGCCTGTAGTCCCAGCTACTAGGGAGGCTGAGGCAGGAGGATTGCTTGAGCCCAAAAGTTTGAGGTTGCTGTGAGCTAGGCTGATGCCACGGCACTCACTCTAGCCTGGACAACAAAGTGAGACTCTGCCTCAAAAAAAAAAAAAAAACTTTGGAGGCTAGTGATTTGTCACATAGCATAATGAAGTCAGTGCTATATCCTGAAACTCTGATTTTTTTTATTGGTATTCAGTATCTTAACCACTCATCATAAGCACTACCATAGGTTGTTTTCTGTTTTTCTCTTGCAGTCATTGTTAAGTATGGTGATATATCCAAAGAGAGTCTGTGTGTTTTTGTGAGAGAAGTACGGTAGATTTACTTGTAAAAAAGTAGGCTTTTTTTTTGTTTTCAAGTCAGCTTAGGAAACATGAGGGGAGAGATTTTCGGAAAGAATTTATTGGTGTGTTGATACTACTAGGAGGAACAAAGGCTAGCATACATGTTCTGTCATTTAGCTTTGCCTCTAATCAGAACTCAGTCAGTTTCATTAGCCAGTCCAGAAAAGGTCCCATTGTGAAATGTCCAGATATTATTACAGCTCACATTTATTGAGTGTTCTTATGCTTCAGGTGCTTTTAAAACAGCTTTTAAGGGGTATTACGTCACTTAATCTGCCCCACAATGCTATGAAATATATATGTGTAAGATGAAGATAACTTTTGCTAAGGGGGTGGTTAATTGGCACAACTTTTCCTAAAGACAGTTTGGAACTGTGTATCAAAAATCAAACTGGACACTGTGGCTCGCACCTGTAATCTCAGCACTTTGGGACGCTGGTACAGGGGGATCACTTGAAGCCATGGGTTTGAGACCAGCCTAGGCAACATAGCAAGACCCTGCCTGTACAAACAAATTTTTTTAAAGAAATTCATACCTTTTCACCTAGCATATCTGTGTTAGTATTGATCTTATAGAAACAAATAGAAAAGGGTTCAAAGATGAAGATTAATGTTTATTGCACTATTATTAGTAGTATTAGGATAGCCTATATCCTGTAGGAGACTGCTTAAACTGTGGATAACTCTAAACAGTAGAATATTATGCACTCATGGAAAATAAAGTTGCTGAAATAAGTACCTTAGGATAAAGTTATTATTAATTTCTCTCACAATATTTTAAGTGAGAGAAAGGAAAGCAGATTTCAGAATAGTAGGGAAGTATGATTCCGTTTTATTTGGTTTTTAAAGTTTGTATTTTTACACAAAGAAAGGTCCGAAAGTATATATACACACTAAAATGTTAATTATAGTTGCCTCTGAATATGAGATTTCAGTGATTTAAAGTTTATTTCTTCTTATTTAACTGTCCTTTTTTCATTCAGCAAACATTTACTGCGCTGTGGCCAGCCATTGTATTTTCTGAAGTGATAATGTGTCACTTGTACGGTTAAAATTTGATAGTATATTTTATGAAGGAAATTACAATTTCACATTCTTTTATTAAATGATTAAAGTAATGACTCTCAGTCATTAAAGTGATATGTTCAGTTATTTGGAAAATTAATTTATTTGCAATACTTTATTCATGAGACGTACAGAATGAAATGAGGCCTTAGTGTAATGTGCTAAAGCATTTAGCCAATACGATGCTGGTCAGAGGAATTATTTTCGTGTATATGAAACGTAAGTCATCTCTAAGGTAGCCTTTATTCACCCGAGAGGAGAGATGTTGATTGCGAGCTCCACATTACTTTTATTTGAATCAGAAATAAAGTTCACATACATTTATTATAAAAACAATAGCTTTTTAATGATGAGTGCATGTTTTTAATTTTTTTTTTAATTTTATTTCAGACAACTACAAGAACAGCAACGACAGAAGGAGCTGGAACGGGAAAGACTGGAGAGAGAAAGAATGGAAAGGGAAAGGTTGGAGAGAGAGAGGTTAGAAAGGGAAAGGCTGGAGCGAGAGCGACTGGAGCAAGAGCAGCTGGAGAGAGAGAGACAAGAACGAGAACGAGAACGGCAAGAACGCCTGGAGCGGGAGAGGCAAGAAAGACATGAACGGGAGAGGCTGGAGAGATTGGAACGGGAGAGGCAAGAGAGGGAGCGACAAGAACAGTTAGAAAGGGAACAGTTGGAATGGGAGAGAGAGCACAGAATATCAAATGCTGGTAAGAAATTTACAGACTGTTCTGTGTTTTTGTGTCTGAGCTTGGATGATATTTTGTGCAGTCATGTATTAAACTATTTCACATTTGAGATGCTTGGGATTAAGCAATACAATTTGAAATTATGAAAAATATACAGCAATTGCTACTTTAACATTTTCTTTTCATTTCTCTGTGTATTGCTTTTATTGCTTGGAGACTTAAAGAAAGCTCTTGGAAATTTTTATTCTGGCATTCTAATTCTTCTAACTCCCTATAAATTGGCCATAAAGTGTAAGCATGTTTTTATGGGAGATTTTTTATATTGGATGAACTTAGAATGTATTTCCCCTATGAGCCCACTTAAATTGTCTCAAATTTCTTTAGTGTTAGAGTACCATTCAGCAAGAAATTTGCTGAAAGTTTTTGAAGGAGGAATTAAAACAATAGCTAAAAAAACATTCTCTCTAAAATTATTCAAATCTATTTTCTAGTGTTGTGAAAAATTAAAAATTACTAAATCTGAAGGAGTTTTTTTACCTTAAGAATGAAGATATGGCTGGAAGTTGGGATATTTTAACATTCATTTAAATTAACATTCATTATAGGATATATGTTTATTCCTTATGGCTTATATCAAAAGTTTCAGTGTGGGTTGATTAAATATTGGTTGGTTGGTTTATTGTTTAATTTATTTGTTTTTAACTACCTAATTATTTTCTGGAGTTATGGCCAAGAAAATAAAACTTTTTCATAAATAAGCATTGACTGAATAGGAAATTCTTCATCCTTTGTGATAAATGTCTTACCAGTTTTACTATTTTTGCTATTTGTTGTTTTTTTTTAAAAAAAAAAAAACCTAAAATTTATTCTTCTATTTATGGTCCTAGTCATGTCATTTTAATGTCCTTTTAATGGACTAAATAATAAAAATTAAGACTATTACTAGCCTTTTCTTGTAAAGGATAAATTAATCAATTTAATTTATTAATCCACTCATTAGATAAAAAGAAAACTTATTTCATCTGCTTCTATATCTCAAAATGTATCTACAAGTTAAAATATTCTTGGGTGAAAGTGGTTATTTGCACATGTGCCTAATGCTGTGGTACTAACTGTAGTCTACATTTATACATTTTGTCTGAATGCTGGTTTTGTGGCTTCACTAGCTCCCTTTTTCTCTCTCCTTTTTTATCCTGTCTTTTGCTGCTGCTTTCCACCTTCTGTCCAGCTCCATCTTCAGACAGCTCCCTGTATAACGCTCCACTTCCTGAGTATTCCAGTTGCCAGCCTCCTTCAGCACCTCCTCCATCATATGCTAAAGTCATCTCAGCTCCAGTGTCAGATGCCACTCCTGATTATGCTGTAGTGACTGCTTTGCCACCTACTTCCACACCCCCTACACCACCACTGCGACACTCAGCGACACGTTTTGCAACATCTTTAGGTTCAGCCTTCCACCCTGTTCTTCCCCATTATGCTACAGTTCCTCGTCCTCTGAACAAAAACTCTCGACCTTCTTCTCCTGTGAACACACCCTCTTCTCAGCCTCCAGCTACGAAGCCCTGTGCCTGGTCTACTTCCAATTTTTCGCCCCTCCCTCCATCTCCTCCAATAATGATTAGCAGCCCCCCAGGCAAAGCTACTGGTCCAAGGCCTGTCCTCCCTGTTTGTGTTTCTTCTCCTGTGCCCCAAATGCCTCCATCACCGACAGCACCCAATGGGCTGCTTGACTCTGTAACATATCCAGTGTCTCCACCGCCTACCTCAGGGCCAGCAGCTCTTCCGCCGCCGCCTCCACTGCCTTCCCTCGCATCACTCTCACACTGTGGATCTCAAGCTTCTCCTCCTCCAAGCACCCCTGTTGCCTCAACTCCCTCATCCAAGCCTAGTGTTCTCCCTTCTCCCTCTGCAGCTGCCCCTGCCTCTGTTGAGACTCCTCTAAACTCTGTGCTGGGAGACTCTTCTGCTTCTGAGCCAGGCTTGCAGGCAGCCTCTCAGCCGGCCGAGACTCCAGCCCAACAGGGTAAGGCTTTCGTTATTGCCACTGACAGCTAATCACTTGAAAATATTATATAGCAGCAACTTTAATTGCCTAGAAGAATAGGTAGGATGGTTTTGATAGTTGAATGTCTATATGCAGTAGTGCCATGTATTTTTTAAATTTTTTAAAATTAAAGTAGAAAATAAAGTTGTTTTTTCCTGTTGGATTAATTGCATTTGGAGGATCAAAATGAAGAATTTCCATGTTGAGTTAGGTTTTGATATCGTCTGCAGTATCATTATTAAATGTGTTTAACGGCCCCATAATACATTTCTTTTGCTAGGAAAACTTTACTTGACCTGTTTGATCTACCATACAATAAATATATGATCTAAATAGTATTCCTTTACTTTCTGGAAGACTTAGAGATATATTTAGTGCCCAACTGTGGTCATTAAATACATCATCCTAAGGCCATGTATGGTGGCTCACACCTGTAATCCCAACACGTTGGGAGGCCAAGGCATGAGGATTGCTTGAGCCCAGGAGTTTGAGACCAGCCTGGGCAACATAGAAAGATCTTGTCTCTTAAAAAAAAAAATTCAGTTCTACGTGGTGGCATGTACCTATAGTCCTAGCTACTTGGGAGGCTGAGGCAGGAAGATCACTTGAGCTCAGCAATTCAAGGATGCAGTGAACTATGATTGCACTCCAGCCTGGGTGATAGAGCAAGACCATTCTTTTAAAAAAAAAAAAAAGACCCAGTGCTATGGCTAATGCCTATAATCCTAGCATTCTAGGAGGCCAAGACAGGATTGCTTGAGGTCAGGAGTTTGAGACTAGCCTGAGCAAGAGCTGAGATCCTGTCTCTACCAAAAGTAGAAAAAATTGTCCGAGAGTGGTGGCATGCTCCTGTAGTCCCAGCTGGGTGGGGGAGGGTAAGCCAAGAGGATTGCTTGAGCCTAGGAGTTTGAGTTTACAGTAAGCTATGATGATGCCACACCACTACACTCTACAACATAGCAAGACTCTGCCTCCAAAAGAAAAGATACATCATCCTAGAATTTCCTTTGAAACAGTTCTGATCTTGGGCCTTTATATATTGGGCTTCCCATATTGGACTTTCAGGACAGGTGCCATCTTAACCCTGTGGAGCATCCTGACTTTGTAGGAGGGTAGAGAGGACGACAGGCTTGGTATGTGTCCTAAAGGGTTTGAGGGTCCAAAATTGCAAGAAGCAGTGGGCTGAAGGGATAATTGAGAGAGAACAGCATCCTCTGCAGTTATTTCCCCCTCCCCCTCCCACCTTGCTGTTATGGTAACAGGGGTGAAGTATGTAATCTCTAAGTGGATTATTTGTAAACTGAGAAGGACCTGGTTCTGTACATAAATAAGAAGATGCTTAGCAACTCTTGTATTTAAAAATATGATTTAGGGAAGATTGCAGAAATGAAGCTAAAAACAAATTTGTACTTACAGACACAGTGTTATAGTCTGGATTTAAACCTCCCCTTTTAAAAAAAATCTTAGTTCCTAAGATTCATAAGGCTTGTTGCCATGTGTCTATTTTTTTTTATTGTTGACTTGTCAAATTTGCTTAAAAGTTGAATCAAAATTCTAGTGTGTGCAATTTAGTATCAGTAAGAGTTAATACTGGACAAGAGAGGCACAGCTAGCCTGACAAGTTAAATAACCTACATGCTGTATCCTCAGAACTCTCTCAGCCTGCAGAAGATGGACAGTCTATTGCTCTGTACGCTTCTTTGAACAATTTATGTTTTCTGCTTGTGCAACTTCTCAAGCTGAAAAAGTTACCAATTACCACCCAGTGCACATATAGCATTTTATTTGTCCTAAAACACCCCTTTTAAGCCTTCATGAAGGGAATACCTACTATTTCAGTATTCTGTTATTAAATAAATTCATGTTCACTCCCTTTGTATTTTACACTCCCTTTGTGATTTGAACATTTCCTACCTCCCATCTTGTAGAATAAAACAACTCTGTGAACTTCAAATTTTTTTGTTATTTAATTATTTCTGAGAGTTATTTTGAGATTTTACTTTATACTAGTAAATTCCTTTACTTCAGTGATTCTCAACCCTGGCTACACATTGTATTTAAATGTGTAATACTGTTAAAATACTGAAGCCTGGGACTCACCCCTCTTTCATGTTTTTAATCCAGCCACTTTGACTGTCTATGAACGACTAAATATATCTTCACTATTGTAGAATTTACTGTCTCAACACTTAAGGTTTACATGGATTATTTGGGGTCTGTTACTTCAAATGGTACTGTCATTGTATATACTAGCTTGTTTTTTTTCAGGGATGCTTACTTCTCCCAAATTTTATAAGAACTTATTTTATTTACGAAATCTCCATGAAAAAAATTAGATGATCTGTTGCATAGTTCTATTACTAAAGCTCTAATGTCACATAGTTATATGTACTTTGCCTTTATGTTTTAGTGTCTGTTTAAAACTGATACAGACTTTAAACATTATGATAAATTGGACTTATCAATGTGTGATAAATGCTTGAGTCAATTTAATTTAGCTTGGCCTTCTACATAGCTTTCCACTTAAAATAGTATCACTCAGCTCTGTTGTTGGTGGTCTTACTTAACATTTCTTTCTCTCAGGCATTGTCTTGGGACCACCTGCACCTCCACCCCCTCCACCACTCCCACCGGGTCCTGCCCAGGCTTCGGCAGCACTCCCCCCTCCCCCAGGACCCCCTCCCCCACCTCCGCTTCCATCCTCTGGTCCTCCACCACCACCTCCTCCCCCTCCTCTTCCTAATCAAGTACCCCCTCCTCCTCCACCACCTCCTGCCCCTCCCCTCCCTGCATCTGGATTTTTTTCGGGATCCATGTCAGAAGACAATCGCCCTTTAACTGGACTTGCAGCTGCAATTGCTGGAGCAAAACTTAGGAAAGTGTCACGGGTAAATATATTTCCAAATTATTTTTAAAATGTATGTCTTATTTTAAATATTGACTATATTGGATTCTAATTTTATGAACTCTGTGTTATCAACATCATTGATTTCAAATATTGAAATAATTTAAATTTTCAGAAAAGTTGCATGAATAATATAAAGAATTTCTATAAACCCATCATCTGGATTCAACAGTTAACATTTTACTAGTATTTGCTTTATTATTCCTTATTTGTTTATGTTCTTTTCAGTATACACACACTTTTTGTCTGAATGATTTGAGGATAAGTCAGAGACATCATGCTCAAAATACTTCAGTGTATATTTTATAAGAACAAGGGCATTCACCTACAGGACCACAGTATAATTATCAAAATCAGGAAATACAACATTGATTCTATAAATATTCATATATTCAAATTTCATCTATAGTCCAATAATGTCTTTTATGACATTTTTTTTCTAGTTCATCTGTTGCGCTTAGTTGTAGTGTCTCTGTAATTTAATGTGTGACAATTCTTCAATCTTTCTTTAAATAATATTGATATTTTTGAAGACTGTAAGATAGTTATTTTGTAGACTGCCCTTCAGTTTGGCTTATTTGATGTTTCTTCAAGGTTAGATGGAGGTGTTGTGCATTTTTGGGGGGCAGTCATACCGCCAAAGTAAAGTTGTGTCCTTCTCATTGTATCAGAGGAGGGGACATGGCATATTGTTTTATCCCTTACTGTTAGTGTTAATTTTGGTAAACCCCCATTGATTTAGAAAGTCAATGCTATTACTCTATTGGTTCTTAAGAAGGTTTTAAAAATTAGATATTTTTTAAAATTACTGCTGATGTATCCTTCTGTTTTGAATGTAATATATTAATAAATATATGGTTCTCTAACATAGGAGTTTAATGTATGTATATTCTTCTTAAGATGGAGGATACCTCTTTCCCAAGTGGAGGGAGTGCCATTGGTGTGAACTCAGCCTCATCTAAAACAGATACGAGTCGTGGAAATGGACCCCTTCCTTTAGGGGGTAGTGGCTTAATGGAAGAAATGAGTGCCCTGCTGGCCAGGAGGTGAGAAATTTCTTTATGGTAAACATGTCCAGATTGAGAAGATTTTTGTTAATTTTATTTATTCCAAATATAACAACTAGATGCACTTCTTCCCTCTTAGAGAAGGAGTAGTTTTTATACCAAGAGTTAGGTGATATTTTTAAAAACCGATTTGCCTTCTTTATAGGAGAAGAATTGCTGAAAAGGGATCAACAATAGAAACAGAACAAAAAGAGGACAAAAGTGTAAGTGAATAAAGACAGTCTCCTGCACCTTACAACATGAAATTCAGGCATAGCTTAGTGAGGAAATTGCATCAAAAGATTATTTAATTTGAACTATTTACTTATTTTTTTTTTAACTATTCACATATTAAAAGTATCTTGTTTTGAATGTTATTTATAAATTTTTAATGGCATTCTTAGTATAATGAATTGAGTGTGTGGAATTGTAGGAAAAGCACTGATGTTCAAACCTGCAGTTTAATTCTATTCCTAAGCCTGTGTTTAAATGAACGAAAGACCTTTTACTAGTTTTTTTCATTTCTTAGGATCTCAGTTTCCTTCCATTAATTTAAAATGAAGGAATTAGACTAAATGAATAGTTTTCATACGTTTCCTCTAGAAGCTCTGTGGTTATTAGCAGTGTGCCTTAAGAGTGTAGCATTCATCACCCCTCCCCAATTCAGCTGGGCAAACTGCTTTATCTGCTACTGGTGTTTAACAAATAACGTAATTGTTTCCCCTGCAACATCTGGCCTGGCCTTCCTTGATGTCATTCCTCCCTCTATCCCTCTCTTATCTTTGGCTTGGTGGCATTGGCTAGTGCACGTTCTCATTGAGGCGGAACATGTGAGGAAAGGAGCTATGGGAGAGGTTGTTAGGAAATGTTAGGGGAAATGTTAGGAAGGTAAGAGAAAGAAGAAATCTAACCAAAATGGAAGGGAGAAAAGATGGGTGAAGGAAAAAGTGGGGAGTGACAGAAAGAATGTTGGAAGTGGAAGTATAAAGCACTAAATGTATACAGCAACAGGTTTCTAATAGATGTGATATTAACATATATGTTTCTGTGTATTTAGGAAGATTCAGAGCCTGTAACTTCTAAGGCCTCTTCAATAAGTACACCTGGTAAGTTCAAGGGAAATATTTTAACCTTCATAAACTTTCTCTAAATATTAACGCTCCCCAATTAAAAATCCCCCCTTGCCCATGTTTTTGGACCAAGTGACTGATGAGTCACTAAAATGCTAAAGTTATTTGTTCACACTTGAAAGCATTGATTTTTTTCCTCTCTCTGCGTTTTGTGATCCCAGAAGCTGCTGCTACTTTCTTCCTGATATTGAGAGATCTGTTACAATGCAAAAGTTTTTTTCTCATGACTCTCTTTGAAAACCATATTTCTATACATTTTATGTGTATTGTTGTTAATAACTTGAGGTTATTCACTAAAACAAGAAAAATACATTATTAGGCCAGGCATGGTGGCTCATGCCTGTAATCCCAGTACTTTGGCAGGCCAAGGCAGGGGATCAATTAAGTGAGTATGTTATTTCAGAACATTGTCAAGTTGACAAGATTGTCATTTTAACCATTCATTTGGGTGACATTGATAATCAAGGAAATAAAGCTTCTAATTGTAAGCTAAAAAAATTCTCCTAAAAACTTATAGGAATTGTTCTTGAATTCAGTGAAATTTCTGGCATTGAGAACTCTTAAGCATGGAATTTGTTACTTATACACATATAAAATACATTTCACGTAGGTACTTAATGGGTACTATATCCAAGATGAGAATATGAGATTGTTACACATTCACATGTCATTTCTTCATTTTGACTAAAGACTAAGGGCTGGACTGTTTTTTTTTTTTT